>MU765284.1:10342-63810 GCA_026770625.1 Nicotiana glauca | reverse complement strand
CCAATTTCTAGAAAATCTAGGTTCTACCCAAAAACCCCAATTTCACCCATGAAAATCCTTGATTTCAAATGGAAAGCATGTTTAATGATGTTAAAAGTTGAAAGAATTGAGTAAAAATCGATATACAAGTGTTTTGGGATGAAGTTTGCTCTTCAAAAATCGCCTATGGGGTTTGGATTTTGAAAGAATGGTGAAAAGTGATGAAATTTCGACTAAGTATAAAAATTGCTGGGCTGCGGATATGGCAATTGCGAACATTGGTTCGCATTTGCGAACAATGTTTTCATGGGAAATCCGACATCTGGGATCGCATTTGTGAACCCTGGTCTGGTTGGCTAGGTTCGCATTTGCGACCAAGGCCATCTCATTTTTGCGAGCTAGGGCGTCGCATGTGCGACTACAACCCATCATACCAGACTTCGCAAATTTATCGCAATTGCGATCCTGCCTGGCCTTCCCTTTCTTCGCATTTGGGATGGTTTATTCGCATTTGCGAAGCTCGCATTTGCGAGAAATTCTTCGCAAATGCGAAGATACCAGAACTGAGGAATACCGGCCTTTTCAAATATGAGAAATGCAATCCGATGTCTATCCAAAACTCACCCGAGCCCTCGGGGCTCCAATCCAAACATGCACACAACCTCAAAAACATCCTACGGACTTACTCGCGTGATCAAATCGCCAAAATAACATAATTTACATAAAATCAAGCCTCAAAACTCATGATTTTTCTTCTAAACTTCATAAACTTTCAAACTTGGAACTTATAGTCCAAAACACGTCAAACGACGTCTGATTTCGATCAAACTTCACAGAAAGCGCTTAAACAATATATAAGACTTGTACCGGGCGTCGGAACCAAAATACGAGCCCGATACCATAGTCTTTTAATCAATTATCATTCCCATTTTCCTTAATAATCTTAGAAAAATAATTTAACAGAAAAATTCTTTTACTCAGGTGCTAGACCTCGGATTTCGACTCCTGAGTCCCATATTTTTCTACGGACCTTCCGGGACCGTCCAATCTCGGGTCCGGGTCCGTTTACCAAAAATGTTGACCAAAGTCAACTATAATCATATTAATATAGAAATTCTTCAAATTTTTCATAGATTCCACATATTTCAACATAAAAGCTTTTCGGCTACGCGCCCGGACTGCACATGCAAATCGAGGCAATAGAAAATGAGGTTTTCAAGGCCTCGGAAGCACGGAACAGATGAGGAAAACAGGTGATGACCCTTTGGGTCATCACACAAACTTAGAATGTGTGTAGATTACAAGGATTTGAACAAGGCACACCCTAAAGACTCTTTTCCACTGCCTAACATCGATCACATGATTGGTGCCACGGTTGTCCACGAGATCCTTATCGTTCTCGACGCCTATTCTGGGTACAATCAAATTCAGATGAACCCGAAAGACCAGGAGAAGACCTCATTTATGACCAAGTATGGAACATATTGTTACAATGTAATGCGGGGCTAAAAAATGCATGATGTACTTACTAACACCTAGTAAATAAGATGTTCAAAGAATAAATAGGTAAGTTAGTGGAAGTTTATATCGATGACATGCTAGTTAAGTCCTTGTGCGGCAGAGGACCATTTGGCTCATTTGCAGGAAACGTTCGAGATTTTGAGGAAATATAACATGAAACTCGACCCCGAGAAATGTGATTTCGAGGTCGGCTTGGGCAAATTTCTTGACTTCATGGTGTCGAACCGGGTGATTGAGATCAACCCCGATAAAATCAAGGCCATCGAAGACATCACCGTCGTAGACAGTGTAAAGCCGTGCAGAGGCTAACTGGACGGATAACTGCTTTATGACGATTTATCTCGAGGTCACCAGATCGAAGCCGTAGATTTTTCTCTTTACTCAAGAAGAAGAACGATTTCACCTGGACCCCGGAGTGCCAACAAGCATTAGAGGAATTAAAGCGATACCTATCGAGCCCACCATTGCTTCACACTCCGAAGGCAGATGAGAAACTTTACTTATACTTGGCGATATCAAAAATTACGGTGAGTGAGGTCCTAGTTCGAGAAGACTAAGGTAACGCAATTTCCCGTCTACTATGTAATTCGAACCTTAGGGGGGAAGAAGAAACTAGATATCCACACTTTGAGAAATTAGCATTTGTACTAATAAGCGCTTCTATAAAGTTAAAACCATATTTTCAATATCACCACATATGTGTGCTAACCACTTACCCACTTCGTAATATTTTGCACAAGCCCGAACTTTTGAGTCGATTGGCCAAATGTGCCATCGAACTCAGTGGGTGCGATATCGACTATCAATCCCGAGCAGCCATTAAGTCTGAAATTTTAGCGGACTTCGTGGTCGATTTTATGCCAACCCTTGTGCCTGAAGTTGAAAAGGAACTCTTGTCAAAACCGTGCACGTCATCGGGGGTATGGATCCTTTTCACAGAGTCACTTCTAATGTGAAGGGGCCCGGGCTAGGCATCATTTTGAAACTACCCACGTGTAGCACTATTAGGCAGTCTATCAAAATTCTTAGGTTGACTAACAATGAGGTCGAGTACGAGGCCATGATTGCAGGTCTCGAGCTAGCTAAAATCTTGGGAGTAGAAATCATTGAATCCAAGTGTCTCTTTATTGGTGGTGAACCAAGTAAACAAAAGCTTCAAAGTTCAAGAAGATAGAATGCAAAAGGTATTGGACAAGATACATGTAACTTTGCACCGCTTCAAGGAGTGGACTCTATATCACGTACCTCGAGAACAAAATAGTGAGGCTGATGCACTTGCAGATTTGGGATCATCAGTCGAGAGAGATGATATTGTCCCGGGGACTGTCGTCCAATTATCTAGAACTATGGTCGAGGAGGGTCATGCCGAGATAATCTCTACAAGCTTGACCTGGGATTTGAGGAATAAATATATTGAATATTTAAAGAACTGAAAGCTCCCATTGGACCCTAAAGAGTCGAGGGACCTACGAACCAAAGTTACTCGATTCATATTGGATGAAAATGGAACATTATATAGAAGGATGTTCGATGGACCATTGGCGGTATGTTTAGGGCCGGGGGATGCCGACTATGTTTTATGAGAGGTCCATGAAGGCACTTGTGGGAACTACTTTGGCATCGAATCTTTGATTCACAAAATCATTAGAGCGTGGTAATATTGGGATAGCATGGAAAAAGACTCTAAGGATGTTCAAAAATGTGATAAATGTTAAAGATTTGCAATGATGACCCATCAGCCCAGAGAGTAACTTCATTCAATCATATCCCATCACAATTCATGAAATGGAGGGACGGTTATCATCGACCCTCTGCCAGCGGCCCCAGGTAAAGCTAAATTCATTTTATTTATGTGATGACCCGACCCGTCGTTTCATGAGTTACAGCTCTGTTTTCCCCATTTTATGCTTCTTCATGTTTCATTATCAGTATTTGGTGTGTTATAGTTGATTCAGATTGGTTTTGGTAGAAACGAGGCACTTAGTCTCTTTAAGGAAGATTTGTTTTGGAAAAAGTCAACCGAATGTTGACTATTGAGTCAGAGGGCTCGGATGTGATTTTCGGTGATTCAGTTAGCTGCGGGAGATGAATTGTGACTTAGGAGTGCAATCGAAACTGATTTTGGAGGTCTGGTGTAGAATTAGGCTTGAATTGGCGAAGTTAGTATTTTGGCGGATTCCGGTTGATAGATGAGATTTCGATCTGAGGGTCGGAATGGAATTCCGAGAGTTGTAGTAGCTTCGTTAGGTGATTTTGGATATGAGTGCAAAAATTTCAGGTCATTTGGAGGTGTTTTGGTTGGGTTTTTGATCAAATGCGTAATTCGGAAGTTTTTAAAGAACTTAGGCTTGAATCCGATGTGATTTGATGGGTTTTGCGTTGTTTGATGTGTTTTGATGACTAGAACAAGTTTGAATGATGTTATAGGATGTGTTGGCACTTTTGGTTGAGGTCCCGGGGGCCTCGGGGTGAGATATTGCCCGAGGGGCGAACTTTTACGTGCACATCTTGCATACTTCTTTGCCTTTCACCTGTTATACTGTGGTATTTGTGCCCGAGGGGCGGATTTTCTGTGCTAATCAGCACTAACTATTTTGAAACCATTTTCGTAATTATTGAAAAGACCATTTTCAAAAGAGATTTGAACTGAGCCAAGGCATTTCTAAAAATTTCACCGATTTCACTGTTTTCTCAGAAATTGTACCCGACTTCTATACAACATGTTGGTTGCTTTACGTGGTTTCTAGCTGCTAAGTTATTATTTACCTTTATTGCTCACTGAGTTTGAGTACTTACTTTACTCCCTGCACCTCATGTGCAGTTGCAGGTATTGTTTACCCGGTAGCGGGTTTTGAGCTGGCTGAAGGTATTGCTATCGTAGCTGAGCAGAGTGACCACCAGCGTTCGCGGCACCAAATTACTTCCTTTAGTTCTAAATTTTGTTATGTATATTGTTGGCCCTGTAATTGTATTTAGACTTCTCTATATGCTCGTGACTTGTGACACCCCGGTCGGGCTGTGTTGGGATAGTTCCCTGTTTTATCACTTTTCTTCCGCACTTATGATAATTTTATTAATGTTTTAGACTTATTCATGCTAAGTAATTATTAAAAAGGTATTGGTGTTCTGTTGGCTGGCCTTGTCTTCACGAAAGGCGCCATCACGACCGGGTTTGGGAATTGGGTCGTGACAAGTTGGTATCAGAGCCTAGGTTATTAGGTCTCACGAGTCATGAGCAAGTTTAGTAGAGTCTCGCAGATCGGTATGAAGACGTCTGTATTTATCCTCGAGAGGCTGCATAACCTTTAGGAAAACTTCACATTCTTGAATTCTTATCGTGCGTCCTTGATTTAGTTTGAAAAAAAACTTTGAAATTCCTTCCACGTGTTTGTACGCGCGCATGAGCGCTCAGTATCAGATTTGCCTTGATGGCTTGTGATTCCCCGAACAAGGGGCAAGATGTGATCTCTGTGAGTTTGATATTGGGCCAGTTTGGAGGACTTGAGGTCGGATCTTGCCTATGGCTTGAGCACCGAGGTGCTGATTTTGTGAGCAAGTGTTTTGAATTTATATGTTTGGTATTGTCCCTATTAGCCGGAATGGCGGTGGGATATCCATGTGATGAGTATGTTAGTACTGCGAGATGTATCTATATGACTTGGTAGTGACGAAGAAGTCTGTTGGATAATAGATGAAAAGTTAAGTGTTTGATTCCTATTGTGATTTGATGTGTAGCCCGAATTATGGGCGCGTGAAGAATATTTTCGTGTCCCCTAGTTAGGGAGTGAAGTGCATTGCATGTGGCGGTATGAGTTCAGACCCAGGAAGACTAAATGGCGGTGTAACGTGTATGACGGTGGAAGGTATGCAGAAATACTAAACTGAGGCGAAGCAGGTTAGTTATCTCCTGTGGAGTGTTCTTAAGTGGTATGATCCTTATGTGTATGTTAGAAGATCTCATGTGTAATTGAAGGGTACGTGTTGAAATTTGAAAAATTCGGGTCACTTAAGAAAGTGGACTCAACTGATGTGGGGATGAATGCAAGATTTGTAGAGGATTACAGTACTAGATGATCTGTGTTTTCACAAACTTGTAAATGATTTGAGTTTAATCTCACTATGGTATTGTGGCATCATTAGAATAAAAGTGTTATGAATTGTTGAGTGTGTCTTGATATATGGCTTCGAGCCAAGTTGGGGAGTTTGCTATTAATTAGCTAATTATACGGTCATGTGCTATGTTGGCTTCAGTTGGAGCGTGCGGGTGAGTCAGCTATGACTAGAGTGAAGGAAAAGGTTATATTAGCTATTATCACAAATTTTGACAAAGGTTATATTATGTTCCATAGGGTATGAGAATCATGGAATATCTAGAGTTGTTGTTGGTAAAGAATGCTCGGTGCATAGAGCAGGAAATTGCTTGGTTGTATTGGGATGAGGATCTCATTTTGCGGTATCGGAGTGCAAATAAGGCACGAGTGGTTCTGTTCGTTAAGTTAGGTAACTTGTAGTTTGAATAAGAGTGAATGACTTTCGAAAATGGTTCCAATGTGTTCAAGAGTCCACAGGGAATAATCGGGTATCTTAAAGTTGCATGTGTCGTTGGAAACTGTGTTTTCATCGGAAAGGTCAAGACTTGTGGTATTTTATACTAATTATGGGATTCCATGTATCAGTATCTGGAAAGTAAAGGCAACGAATTTAGATTCGCATGATGTTCTTCATAGTAGATTATTTTGGGAATGTGGTGTTTTTAGGAATATTTGATGGAGAGTATTCAATGACTTGTGGGTTTCAGACAGTGTGGTCTTGTGCTTGGGTCTCGTGTAGTGAGCCTGGGTTGAGGAACTATAGTGCTACATCAAGAGGGAATATCAAGTTGATGATGAATCAGGAAGGACATTAGATAGATGGAATAGCTTGATAGTAGACCGAATCAGTATGGTAATGATATGATTAATTCTTTGTATGTGATCGAGGTAATGAGTTCGTACAGGTATTTTCGCAGCAAAGCTCTTGAGTGTTGACAACTTGTCTAGTCTGGTCTAGTTAGAAGGATTCGGTCCTGATAGTTTAGCTTGTGCAAATGGAATTGGGGAAAAATTCTTGTTGGGTTTCACCGTGGTTTGGAGATGTATATATCTTCTATGGGCATGCGAAGCATGGAATGTGTAATGATTTTCTTCCAAATGGGATCAGTGGAAGTTGTTGGTTAGATGAGCTACAGTTTAGTTCTAAAAGAAGTTCATAAAACTCTTAAGTAAAGAGTAGCCTCATATAATGAAGGAAGTGATACTGCTAATTGGAAGTGATTTGATGAGAGTATTTTTCTCGGAAAGGGGTAATGTGATTAAACTGATGATACTTCGATAGTATTGCGGTGCTTTCTTATTAGATCGACTGCTGATATCTGAGTTTGTGTGATGGCACATGGGAATTTTAGAATATCTTTCGTGGAATGATTGGGTACTTGAGGTGTGATATGTATTCATACGGCGGAATTTGGGATCATGTATAGTGATTCGTGTGCTATATGGAGTTGGAGATTGGGAGTTCTCAGGTACAAACTGTGTAGCGGTTGTGGATCGTGTGTATTGGTACCGTTAGCGGCTATTAGGATTTGGAGGCCCGAGTGGATCTTTCTTTGCTTGGTATATTAGATTTTGGATATGATATTGGGGTGTAGACTGGTTGTCTCAGTGTTGGGTTATTCTAGACTATTGTGCTATGGGCTATGTCAGAAAATGCCACGGGTTGAGTGGCGAAGTGTATCAGATTATGTTATAGCAGAGTGGTTTGTATTCCAAAGACCAGCGGATGGCTGTCAGTGCAGAGGTTTCTACCATTGGTTCAGTTCCGGTGTTGAGGGACTTGTCGAATGTGTTTCTTGTGGCCGGGCATGTTGCCGGGCAAGGTTTTGGATTTCGATGTTGATTTGGTGCCGGGCACCGTATCGTACGGCTCCGGCAGGAGTTGTAGTAGTGGAAGGAGCAACTTCAGGCTCCTTGGTAATGAGTGCGTTGGCAGGCTGATGTGGCTACGTATTCAGCTTGAGTTGCTTTTTGTTGTTGTGAGACGTTATGATTTGTTGGTTATGGGCACATGTGGTGCGGTTCTATTGAGGATTCATAGAGAAAGTCGAGCGGGAAAGAGTAATTGAGTATTGCTCGGTAAATGGAGTATTGGTTATGGCCTATCGGGTTGCGTGTCGTATGTTATTTGTTTCACCGTGGGTGTAATGAATTGCTTTGGTTTCAGACATCAAATTATGCGTGGCTATCAATTTTGAGCATGACGACTTGAGGTGTTTCATGTGTAACAACATTGGGTAGGATCGCACATTGTGGCGAGGCCACGCGGGTGTATGACCCTTCAGGGTAGATTCAGGTATTCTATTTCCATGATGTGAGGCGGGATCTTAGCCTTGTGTTGTGATGGTACTGATGAGCTTGAGGTACACCTCTTTCGTTTGAGTCATTTTTCATGATTTGAGTATGTTCAGACCGTTTCTTATTGGTGAGTGTATTATGCAAGTTGCGGCATAGGCCTGTATTGAGGTGTCATATCACCAAAGTGGTGTGTTAGATTCGAGGTGATCGTTGGGGTCATTAATGAATACGAACATATTTGATTTCAGCTTGTTAGAAGGATGATATCGTGGTTCGGCTCGAAAATCCATTGTGGTATTAGTCAAAAGGGAAGTGGCTTCATGAATGGTTGATCTGAGAAATGTTTACGGTTTGCTACGTGTTTCATTTATCGTTGGCAGTATATAAAGGTGTTGGAACGATACTTTAGCTAATAAGAGGTTTCCTATCGGTATTTGGTTATTGTAGGAAACCGCTGTGAATAGGGGCTATTGTTTTGAGTGTTTGGATTATGTGGTATATCATATGATTTCACCTGAGGTTGCAGGTATGGGTTATTATAGCTGGTTCGGGACTATTCAAAGTATAGGTGTGAGGTTTTGATCGTATTGATGGTGTCTGAAGTGAAAAAGGTAGTTCTATGATTTATGGGCTAGACTGGATTGTGTAATTTCGGTTTAAATGTGTTATAAGACCTATATGAAATAGGGTGACGTGGTATCCCCCAGGGTATATGCTTGGTAAGGTTATTCAGCTGTTGGTTGGCTTCTAGGACAACTCTAGGTACGCTCGAGGACGAGCGTTGGTTTAAGTTGGGGAGGATGTGACGACCCGACCCGTCCTCTCATGAGTTACCGCTCTGTTTCCCCCATTTTATGCTTCTTCATGTTTCATTATCAGTATTTGGTATGTTATAGTTGATTCAGATTGGTTTTGGTAGAAACGAAGCACTTAGTCTCTTTAAGGAAGGTTTGTTTTGGAAAAAAGTCAACTGAATGTTGACTATTGAGTCAGAGGGCTCGGATGTGATTTCCGGTGATTCGGTTAGCTGCTGGGGATGAATTGTGACTTAGGAGTGCGATAGGAACTGATTTTGGAGGTCTGGTGCCGAATTAGGCTTGAATTGGAGAAGTTAGTATTTTGGCGGATTCCGGTTGATAGGTGAGATTTCGATCTGAGGGTCGGAATGGAATTTCGAGAGTTGCAGTAGCTTCGTTAGGTGATTTTGGAAATGAGTGCAAAATTTCAGGTCATTTGAGGTGTTTTGGTTGGGTTTTTGATCGAATGCGTAATTCGGAAGTTTTTAAAGAACTTAGGCTTGAATCCGATGTGATTTGATGGTTTTAGCGTTGTTTGATGTGTTTTGATGATTGGAACAAGTTTGAATGATGTTATAGGATGTGTTGGCACTTTTGGTTGAGGTCTCGGGGGCCTCGGGGTGTTTCGGGTGGTCAATTGGACCAATCTTGGCTCTTGAAAGTTGTAGGTTTTTCCAGCAATGTATTACAGAGATTTTGTTCATTGCGATCGCGGGGGTGATGCCACGATCGCATATAAGTAATTGGAGGGGGCAGTAATTTGTTCAGTGCGATCGTGTTCAAGGGGTTGTGATCACAGAAGTTCTTCAGCTAATGTATTGCGATCGCAGGTGCTACTATGTGATCGCATAAAAGGAGTTCAAGGTCTGGGTATTTTGTTTTTCTCAATCGTGGCTATGGGCCCGCGTTCGCATAGCTTATGGAAAATGTTCATCACTATCGCAGGGGCTTTCATGCGATCGCATAGAGGAAAATAGTGCTGGACAGAAGGGTTTTTAATAACATTTCATCCGCGAAGCTTAGGCCATTTTCCACAATTTTTAGCAACCTTGAGAGCTTTTTGACGGGATTAAAGAGGTTTTCGACGGGAATTGATTGGAGGTGAGTCTTATGACCTAGAAACATCATCTTATTGAAGAATCAACACTTAAATTCATGGAAATTTGATTAAAAATGGAAGAACTAGGGCTTGACTTTTTGAATGAAAATTTGGAGTTTGAGGGAGCATTTGAGCTCGGATTTTGGTAAATTCTATATGTATGAACTCATGGCGAGATAAGGAATCCGGTGATGTTAATTTTTTGATTTTTCGAGAAGTGGGCTCGGGGCTCGGGTTTTGCTAATTTCAAGATTTTTGCTATTTTTTGATTGTTTTCGATTGGGTATTGTTCCCTTAGCATATTGTGATGTATTCACTCTGATTTTGGTTAGATTTGATGTGCGTGGAGGCTGATTTGAGGGGAAAAGGCGTCGAGAGCTAGAGATTTCACCGGTTCGAGGTGAGTAATGATTGTAAATGATATCCCGAGGGTTTGAAACCCCGGATTGCACATCATATTGCTATATTGAGGTCACTTGCACGCCAGATAGTGGGTGTGGGGTAGAGAACCGCTAAGGATTGTGACTCGGTCCGTCCCGATTGATTAATTTACCACGTATTTGACTGGAATTTATTTGTTATCATGGTAGTTTGGGCTGATTGCCGTATTTGGGCTTCGTGCCAATTATTTGAACCATTCGGGGATTATTTTCACCGTTTCCTCACTGTTTTGACTTATTACTTTAACTCAGTCATATTGTTTCTCCACTATTTTACAACTCAACCTCTTTTACTCAAATTCGAGTCTTAAATGATATTTTAAATGATAATTTTGGGCTGAGGACTACTGTTTTACTAATGCCCGAGGGGCTTGTGATGATATTCTGACTGGGTGTGGCCGAGGGCCAGATATGAGGATACATTGAGGGATGTGAGGTCGAGGTCTAGGATGTGAGGATTATATATGGATCGGACTGCACGCCCCAGTAGTATATTATATGGATCGGACTGCACACCACATTAGTATATTATATGGATCGGACTGCACACTGCAGTAGTATATTATATGGATCGGACTGCACGCCGCAGTAGTATATTATATGGATCGGACTGTACACTGCAGTAGTATATTATATGGATCGGACTGCATGCTGCAGTATGTATATATTGGATCGGACTGTACGCCGCAGTGATATAGCGCTTGGGTTGTAGGACCCCCTCCGGAGTCTGCACCCCCACAGTGAGCGCGGGTACCCATATGGATCGGACTGCATGCCACAGTAGTATATTATATGGATCGGACTGCATGCCGCAGCGAGCAATGGATCGGGCTGCACGCCGCAATGATATGTGGATCGGGTTGCACGCCGCAGCGGTTACAATGTGATACTGTTATGAGAGTGATCTGGGAGAGAGAGCCCGAGGAGCTAGTTCAGTTTGAGATATTTCCCGAGGGTCGAACTTTTACGTGCACATCTTGCATACTTCTTTGCCTTTTACCTGTTATACTGTAGTATTTGTGCCCAAGGGGCGGATTTTCTGTGCTAATCAGCACTAACTATTTTGAAACCATTTTCGTAATTATTGAAAAGACCATTTTCAAAAAGATTTGAACTGAGCCAAGGCATTTCTAAAGATTTCACCGATTTCACTGTTTTCTCAAAAATTGTACCCAACTTCTATACAGTATGTTGGTTGCTTTACGTGGTTTCTAGCTGCTCAGTTATTATTTACCTTTATTACTCACTGAGTTGGAGTACTCACTTTACTCCCTGCACCTCGCGTGCAGTTGCAGGTATTGTTCATCCGGTAGCGGGTTTTGAGCTGGCTGAAGGTATTGCTATCGTAGCTGAGCAGAGTGACCGCCAGCGTTCACGGCACCGAATTACTTCCTTTGGTTCTAAATTTTACTTTGTATATTGTTGGCCCTGTAATTGTATTTAGACTTCTCTAGATGCTCGTGACTTGTGACACCCCGGTCGGGCTGTGTTGGGATAGTTCCCTATTTGGTCACTTTTCTTCCGCACTTATGATAATTTTATTAATGTTTTAGACTTATTCATGCTAAGTAATTATTAAAAAGGTATTGGTGTTCTGTTGGCTAGCCTTGTCTTCACGAGAGGCGCCATCACGACCGAGTTTGGGAATTGGGTCGTGACAGTTTATGACTGGTTACTTTTCTAAATAGGTGGAAGCACATGCCTTCGAGAAGGTCAGAGAAAAAGAATTTATAGACTTCATCTGGGACCACATTGTGTGTCTGTCACACCTCCTTTTTACGCACCTATCCCGAGGGATAAAAATGCATAAGGGAGTTTTTCCAATTTAAGTGACATTATCCGAAATGGGATTATTTATTTATTTCAGAGTCGCCACTTGGGAAAGGTTTGGCTTTTGGTGTCCCAAGTCACCGGTTTATCTTGAATCCCGAATCGAGAAAATTTTCGACTTTCAAAGTGAAGTCTGCGAACCAGAAATTCTAAGTAAGGAATTCTGTTGACCGAGGGAAGGTGTTAGACACCCCCGAATTTTAATATATACATTTAATGAGGGCCCCGTAATTTATGGATTTTTGTTTAGCGAGGCTCGTCTCATTTTTTTTTTATTTAAAAGGGCAATCCTAAGGTAAACTATGATTTTTCTATTTTTTATTTTTTGTATCTAATAATAAACAAAAGGAACCTAATTAGTTAACTGTTCCGTTCCCTCGGGCCCAAAATCAATTAAATGGACATGGTCTGGAGTCTTCATCTGGCCAGTGGGCCCAGCGTACATAGGGCAGGCCCAGGCAAGCAACGCTGTCTCAACTTGCTATCGAATCCCCACGATGGGGATGGGGAAACAACAATTAACGGAATGATTGATTTAGGAAATTTACTAATTGATACAATGACTGGAATTAAACTATTGGGCCAAGGACCAGTCTTGGAATGAACAACTCGTTCACCCTTACAAAGTTGGCCAGTCATGGGCCTTTGCTTGGCCAAAACGAGGAGCAAAATGGTGCTGGCCTTGCACCAGTAGAGTTTAAGGAAAAAGACCATCAATTCTCTATCTCTTCAAACAATTAAATCCCAAGCACATACAAGGTCCATATAGGTGAGGCAGTAATTTGTTTGAATCGACAGTTTAAGGCTAGATCACATTATTCATTTAACTGCTGTTTTAATGCTACTAAAATTAGAAACGTGAAATACATTAGTCAACAATAATCTATGAACTTAATCCTCAATGAATAACCTAAGTGACTGGAATATTTTATTCAAATCTGACTGTATAACAACGAAAGAGAACCAGTGATAACCTACTAACGTTAACTAATAAAATATGAAGCTATTGAAGATGCATACTCTTCTTCAAATCCAAACTTGAAACATATAGCATCTACTGAACTCAGAATCCATTACAGATTTACCATATTTTAGATCTGACTTTAAGCAGGAGGCTAAACTAAGCAAACTGATGACTACAACTAGATAATCACCAACTGCAACAATCCAAAACGGTCCAGGAATAGTTCTAATTAATAGTCCTTTTGCCGTTCAATTATTACACTTTGCACGATATTCCAATCACCAAATCTATACTACAGTTAAGAGGCATTTAACATTCAGCTTAACAACAAGCAGCAAGTTATCATGCTTCCGACTTCCATTTCTTCAATCAATTCATACATACTGATTGAATCAGTCTCTCACACATCAATTGGAATTGAGAAATACCTGGAAATAGAATTTTAAAAGAAGAAGTGAAGATCAATCAACAACAATGCAACAGTAGCAGCCACAGGACAGTAACACCAACAGCAGTTCGAAACAAACCAATACAGCACCCAAAATACCAAAACGAAACCCCAGCAATCCACAGAATCATAGTAACCAATAATTGACCCCACAATAGACTCTACGGAACTTGGGTTAAAGCAGAAATGGACCAACAATAAGTTTGTTTCAATGGAGAAGTAAGTTTGTTTCAATGGGGCAATAAGTTTTGTTTCTTTTACTTTTCGATTTGCTTTCTAGATAGACTCTACTTCTCTGTCAACTGGTTACAAAAGAGACCAAGAATTGATCACTCTCCAAGCTCTCTCCACTCACTTTCTAGCTCTCCACACTGATTAAACACTCAAAAACTGATGACTCACAACCAACTTTCTTAATTCTTTTTCCACTGCTTCCCCACTCTCTCCTGATTTTATTCAAAAGCCTCCTTTATACTATCCAAAGATGTTCTATTTATGCTGCTCAAAGACAGCCCTGCCAGCTCTTCAAAACCCATTTTTTACCCATGATATTCCCTGAGGTTCCCACTATGAATACTAAAACATTAGTCAATACCATTACTGACCTGTTTCTTTCTTTATTAGATCACAGGGGTATGGGCAACATATTTTCCTATTTAATTAAGTATGGACAACATGTCTTTCTGTTTAATTCCTTCAGACTTTGTAAAATGGTGCTCATGTGATCTCTTTTTCTTTCTGACAATGTTTTAAACAGTCATCAATCCCTATTGCTAATTAAACTATTTCATTAGTTTAATCAGTTCACAATTTCTTTACTCTAAAGGTTCATCAGTTTGATGAGAAACAAAACAAGGAACACAATTAACTATCCTATTTCAGCAACAATCAAATATCGAAACCAATCAATTACTGAGATAAGAGAACTAAAAACAATGAGACGAAAACATATTTTGTGTAATCGAAACCATCCAGAAGAACTCAAAGAGATTCACAAATTCCAGATATTCAAATGATTAGTTAATTCGATTCAGTGTTATTATTGCCTAAAGAATGGACTAATCTCTAAAACTTAAGCATTCAAAACTGACTGACTTAGTTCAATCACATAATCAAAATAGAAACGGAGTAGGAGGAGAAGAAACATGAAAAATACAAAACGAAAAATAACAAAGAAAAAGATGATTGAAAGATACCCGGAAATCAAACGGATCAAATACTGGAAATCCCTCTTCCCTTTGCCTTGGATTGAAGTGGACTTTAATCGCGTGTTTCCAGTGATGAAAACATACGACTAAAGTCCAATGTAGTCCAAAGGTCCCCGCAACTTTGCTGGATTTTAGACTTAGGGCTCAAGTTTTCTGTGATTTGCCATTCGGAGAGTCGGAGTGATATTCGAAGGAAGATGGTGATGGTTTAGGGATGGGGGGGGGTCAGAAGATCGAAGGGTGTGAGTTTGGTGGTCATTGGAGGCGGCGCCGCCACCGGCGTCTTATGGCGGAGGCTAGGGTTCTTGATTCGAAATCAAGATTCGAGGCGTTTGGGCTTGATTCGAAGGAAGCGAGGGATGTTCTAGTGGTGAGGGGAGTCCAGGGGTCATAGGGTGTAAATTTGGTGGTCATTGGGGTTGGGGATGATTCGAAGAAAACAAAGGGTGGATTCGAGGAGAGGAAGGTGAGGTCGTTCTATGGTGTGAAAATGGGGTTGTTCGGGCCACCGGAACCGCCGTGAGGCGATTTTCGGTGGGCGGAGTATGGTGGTCGAGGGTGGAGGGTTATTCGGGTCTCAGAGGCTCAGAGACGATGAAGGTGGGGGCTTGGCTTGTGGGGGGGAGGGTGGGGGGTGTGTTTGAGGAATATATACTGGACGGGAGATCGGATCCGAGCCGTTCGATCAAATGAGATCAACGGCTTGGATCATTTACTTAAGTGGAACGACGCCGTTCAATTATCCTAAAGGCCGGGTTGGTCTCTTGTGAGACCGGGTCAGGCTAGAATGATGGGTACATGGGTGTATTTGTGACCGTTGGATTCATTTTGAATGGTTGGCTGAGATCTTAGATGACGAAACGACGTAGTTTCAACATCATACTACGTCGTTTCGTCCATTTCTGAGGCTGATTATATTGGACTGGGTATAGGGGTGTTTTTGGGCTTGGATTTCATCAAATTTTGGACAGCCCAGTCCAATTTTGTCTTTATTTTCATTCTCTTCTTTTCTTTTTAATTCCTAATTTATTAAAAACCAAAATTCTAAATTACATTAAAAAATCAAATTAACTTATAGAATACTAATTAACTTCTACTAACAATTAACACACACAATTAAATATCAATTAAAAATAAATCACACAACTAGACCTTAAATGCTAAAAATGCAAAGTACATATTTTTTTTTTTGTGATTTTTCATTTTGTAAGACAAACTTAATTGCTCCTAATAAATCCTAAATTTAAATGCAACATACTTTGTATTTTTATATTAATTTAACAAATAAACACGCACAGACAAAAACAAACAATAAAGAAAAATAACACAAAAATCCACCAAAAAATCACACACAACACAAAACTATTTTATTTTTAATTTTTGGGAGTAATTCTCATATAGAGCAAAAATCACGTGCTCACAGTGTCGATTTAGGATACCTGCCAAAATTGTATGCGACAACGGAAAGCAATTCATTGGCAACAAGGTAATGAAGTTCCTCAAAGAACATAAAATAAAAAGGATCTTATCGACACTGTATCACCCAAGGGGAATCGGACAACCCGAATCGCCAAACAAGACTATCATTCAAAACTTAAAGAAAAGGCTGAATGATGCTAAGGGAAAATGGAGAGAAGTTCTACCTAAAGTTTTTTGGGCGTATTGAACGACATGAAAATTCCAGCATGGGGACAACCCTGTTCTCCTTAGTTTATAGTTATGAGGCCTTAATTCTAATCGAGCTTGGGGAACCTAGCGCCAGATTTTGACATGCAATGGAGAAATCAAATCACGAGGCTATGAATACTAGCCTCGAACTATTGGATGAAAAATGATAAGTTGCGCTTGTTCCGATGGCTGCATAGAAGCAAAGAATCAAGAGATATTAAAATAGAAGAACCAACCTTCACACTTCGGAATCAGGGATTTAATTCTAAGGAAGTCACCCTCAATACTCGGGCCCAAATTAAGGGAAGCTAGTCCCAAATTGAGAAGGACCATATCGAGTCATCGGCGTCATTGGAAAGGGATCTTACAAACTTGGCACAATGGAGAGCGAACAATTGCCAAACAATTGGAATGTATCACTAGTCAAACGATATTATTGCTGAGGTATGACTTTCTCCTTTTCCATTTGTATTTGATGCTAACTTATTGCAGGTGTTCGATCGAGGAGTAAAGAAAAATGTTCAACACAAAGATCTTAGGTTTTAAAGCATGCATTGCACTATTTTTCCCTCAGATCGGTTTTTATCCCGAACGAGATTTTTCGGCAAGGTTTTTAACGAGGCAACAATTATGTGCTACCTGAGGAAAATTCAACAGTATCCAAGACTTATTTTCAATTAACCTCAAATACTGGGGGGCATCACCCTCAGAGGTTATATCTTTGAGAAAAATATTTCATGTCAAAGGGTCTTGATAGGGAAACCTTATAATGGTCTGAACAGTCTAGTGAACCGTGTCCATATAGATTAGTCGAGCCCCGATGGAAAAACATGTACGCATGTATAAATTATTCAAAGAAGCATTCTTTCTATATCAAACACCTTGTATCTCAAAGAAAATTTGCTACTACACGAGCTCCATACTTATGATTTTGTGAGACATGGCTCAAGGGCCAACCGCAAATATACCTCGAATCCTCGGGGATGGTAATCAACAATCAACATATTCGAGTCTCTAAACTCGAACTCGTAATACCTCAAAGCGGAACCCGCCAATCTATAGACCAAGGCCATCTTTCTCGGGGACTAACATCCCTAACAAGTTCGAAGTGTTATTGGGGAACAAGCCCAAGAGGCATACCTAAAGTCTACAGCCAAATTAATGCGGCTCAGAGACGTCCAAAACCCGCAATCAAAATAGTCCTTCAAGTTCGTTGAAAAACCGGTTCAACAAGGCCACCATCGTTAAATAATAAAAGGGCTTCGATAAAATCAGCCCTCAAAAAACCTCAAGAGGTATGAAAATTATCTTAACACAAACGTGCTAAGCCACAAAAAGCAGAAGGGTTTCCAATCAACATCGAACCCTAAAAAAACCCAATGGGTAAAAAATACATGCTAAGGCATAAAAAAAATTCACAAAGTATTTTAAGCCAAAAGAGGGGAATAATAGCCATCTTTTAGAGTCCATAACGACCCGATCTAAAAGAGCCTAAGGGCCAATGCACTTAGAGTTCAAGACCTTGTTCTCACTCAATCCGAACCCAAGCGTTCGATTATCCTGAGCCCAAATAAACATTAACTTGGTTATGGCTCGGGAACTCATCGTTATCTGACACAAACCCTTAAGGGTCTATGCCTCGAAGTTCAATCCTTATTCAAACTTGACCGCGGTAACTTCAAGGAAGCCACCCGAGACAAAGTCTTGAATACACCGTTCAAAGCTCTGTTTTGAAAGGCAGAATTGGGACTCGTCCGGGGCTCGCCCCGGGGTAGAGCACTCGTAAAATGCCCCTGGGCCTATGTGTGGGGCTTAGTTCCGTGAGACTTATGCCTCAACCATTGGGGCTTACGCCCCGGACACACCCATCGCCCAACGTACTGGGCTCGCCTAATAGAACCTTATGCAATTGTATGTAACTAACCTTGTAAATCCTCAAATTTTCTTAATAAATCGTTGACTATTCAAAATTACTTTTTTTCTAATTTTAAATTATTAAGTTGAGAGTATTTAATGTCATAATTAAAGTGAAAATTATTGCATGTTTGTTGATACCCAATTTTTACGTAAGTATTTTTATACCCAAAATACTTCCAAAATAGCATATCTGTGCATATATAAGCACACCCAAAAGTTTAGGCATTTTTAATAATTTTTAAACCAATTCATTGCCTATTTTAATACAATAAAATTCAGTAATTATTTCCAAAATTATCATTTTTTGGTGAATAACTTATTTCATTCTCATATTTACACTAAAATATAATTAAGCTGATTTTTTGCACATTTTTACGAATTTATTTGGTATTTTAAAGCTAAATTGCATATAATTGCAATCATAGCCTATTTTTCAATTAACAATATTTTATAATTGTAAAAGTAGTTCCAGTATTTTTTAATTAATATTTATGAACTATTAAGGGGTTCATTGTTTGTGATTTCTCCCCAAAGTCATTTTCACTATTTTTATAAAATTAAACAAAGGAAAATTGGCTATTTAAATACTAGCCCCATCTATTTCAATTTTAGCCTCGAATTAGGTCCAATCTCAACCCCAAATTCCCAACCCAATTCCGTTTAAACCTAATCCACGACCCAATTTCAAATAACTCGACCCATACCCCTTTTTATCCTGGCCGTTGATCTCTGAGATCAACGGCCCCTATTCGTCCCTTCCTTTTTAAATCCACACGGCTACCCTAATTCTCTCATTTCTCCTAACCCGCCGCCCTCGAATCCCCTCTCCTCTCTGATTCTCTCTAAGACTAACCTAACCCTAGCCGCCTACCTCCGGTTACCACCCAAAATCGCCTGAATCCATGGCTTCCAAGGCCATTAAAGGCCTGTACTTGCCGACAATGGCTCCTGCATGCCTGTTGTTCGAAGAATCGAGGCCAGACCTCGAAGGTCTTCACTCAGATCTTCACCTATTCGAAAATCCCATCCATCTCCGACCTTGCTCCGGTGGCTCTTGGTCTTTTGAGCCTAATCGTGATATTCTCTAGCTTAGATCGTGACTTTTCCAGGCTTTCTCGCTTCTAGGGTTCTTCTAAAACCCTAGCCTCTTGAGGTTCTCCTGATTTCTCTAGATCTGTTCTAGATCTATGTTTATTCTAAGGTTTTCAAATGATTTCTCAAAGTTTCTTTCAAAAGTCTGCTTTCAAACCCTTCATCTTCTCCGGCTTAGGGTTTCTCTAATTTTACATGCTCTACTGTGATTCTTATGTGTTTTCTTCCACTGTGTTTTCTTCTACCTTGCTTTTATGACTTCCCCTACTGTATTTTGCATGATTTTTCTTTTATTATGTTTTCATGAAGTTTTATGGGAAATACATGTTTAAGGTCTCAGTCCCTTTGAGTTTTCTGAACTTATTTTGTTAGTATTTTTTTGCCTGACTTGCTTGTTTTCGTCTCTAGACTCGATTAATGGTAAAAACCCTAGAATTTGGGGGTTTCATTCGAGTTTTGAGGCCACTTGTTACGTGCTTTGTGTGTTTCTCATCTCTAAACTTGCTTGGTTTCAAAACCCCTAATCTTTAAGTTCCTGAAGTTGTTTCATCTTTGTTTCAACTTTGTTTCTCCATGTGGTTCTGACTTTTTGCTAAAATCTATAAGACCCTATTTACTTGATTCTTTAGCTTGCTTCTGATACCTCCTTCTCCCTGTTACTAGATTAGCCTATACGACTATCGTGTTTTATCAGCACTACTGTTTCTCTTTTCCATGATTTAACCTCGCACGCCCAATGTTGTGCATTCTTTATATACACTGGTTGTCCCTCTAGAATTTTGGGACTGATTTCAGACTTCCTTGTGTAAGCATGATTGATTCTTTCCTTGTTTTATTTGAAAACTCTCTTTAACCTTTCGATTCCCTTATTTCTGACTTGGTTCATTAGTGATTTGGAATCCTTGATTCCCTGATTTACTATGTACTTATTGATTTATTTTTTTCTTTCCTTATTTACTTAACCGTGTATGTCAAATTTTCTTTCCTTAATTACAACCCCTATGTATTTTCCCCGTATTTGTATGCTATGCACAATATGTTTACTTGATCTCCTTCCTTATAAAACTTATGCCCTTTACCGTTCAAATTTGAACTCCTTAATTAAAGGATTTTCTGCTACTGATTGATTCTAATTGATACATGATTATTTTCTTACCTTTGTTCCCTGCCTGATTTCAAACTATAAATACCTGCTCCTTCCTTAACACACATAGATGACCAACACTAGTCTTTTTCTGAACTCACACTCATACGCATAAGTATACTCTTGCTATTTGTACTGTGGCCTGTTACAAGATTTCTGCTTTCTTTCTGAAACTGGTATGTCCTAGTTTTAATTCTAGCCTCAACTCCAATGTGTTTACTTACCAGTTCTTATGTCCATGTTTGCTTTAATGTCTGAAATATTTAATCTCTGTGCAATGTGCTTATATCCTGCTCACTTCTTGTAACGAATCCCATTCCTATATCCCCTTATGTGTTTTGAGCTATAGTTCAAAACATGGCAATATATCTGAAGTTATTGTCCATGGATATGAATTGGACCCTTTGGGCCCTAAGCTCTTTCAATCTCCCATCCCCATTCCCTTACTATGTGTGCTGAGTTAAAGCTTTGGCCTGACAGTATTCTAATTACTGCCCAGGCCATGGCTTGACTTTCAATAGGTCCTTACTCTCCAATGTTTGGCCAACATGTTTGGTCAGGGGTGTGCCAGCCTACCTCATGGTTAGGTATGACCACCAGCCTGCCTTGGCACTCCCTACCCCTCTCTATCACACTTTCACTCATTCTTAGAACTTAAGTTTTGCCCCTCTCTTGTGAGCCTTGCCTTGGGACCCCTGAGCTCCCTTTGAACTTGGACACCTGAGGGCTGGCCATTCCAAACTGCACTATAACTCATTCTGATTAACATATTGGGTGTAAGCACTGCCTGGGGTTCCTGAAACCCCTTGGATCTCTGAAACACCCTAGATAAGAGAAGGCCTTGGAAATCTGGATTTCGGAAGTGGCTCAATCTCATATTATTAGACACTAAGTCTGAATTAGGCTGTTCGGATGTAGCTGATAATTCCTGATGTACTTTTTATTTCAGCTGTATTCTTCCGGTCTGTAATAATTTGTATAAACTCATGGGGATTTAGTAAAAAGGGATTGAGTTTACTTTTATGCACTAAGGGTAGAAAATATGCCTATAGGGATTTATTTCTGATTTGTGCAACTTCACACGTAGAAAATATGTCTATAGGATGTAACATTTGATTTCTGAAACTAAGCATATAGATACCATACCTATAGGGATTTGCATTTCTGCATATAATAACGTCATTAGGCAAACAAGTAGGCTTAACAACAAAATTGTATATAGATACCATGTTTACAGCACTCCTGTTTAAAAGGTCCAAATCAGTTAACGCATAGAGAGCATGCCTATAGGAGCTTTGAATCTGAGCTGTTTCATTCATTCAAATTAGCATTCACCTTTTGAAAATAGTATTTACTGAAGCTCGTTAAGTAACAGATCTTTTCTAAACAAATCTGCATTTTTCCAAAACTCATGAAACTCTTTTCCAA
This sequence comes from Nicotiana glauca, assembly GCA_026770625.1. NCBI lineage: Eukaryota > Viridiplantae > Streptophyta > Magnoliopsida > Solanales > Solanaceae > Nicotiana > Nicotiana glauca. Next base: position 41,886 of record MU765284.1, on the reverse strand, counting down.
TTAGTGTGCATGTCCTCTGAAGTTCATTTCTTTTCTGTTAAACCTTTTTAAAATAGTACATGCTTTTTATGAAACTCCTTTTACTCTATAACTTTTCTTTATAATCCGTTTGTGTTATAAAAATTAGTAGTTCCATCCAACATTTAGACTAAGGATTAATTAATCAATCAGATCAGTTTTAGACAACTGTATTCGAGCAAGCCTAATGTAGACTTCCCGTCTAAAAGTATGTGTTGAACCAGTCCGCTCGTCGCTTTATTTAATTTAAGACCAAACCAGTACGTGCAAGACATGCTAAACTCTATGGCTTTATCTGATTTAAGGAGGCTTATTTGAGCCCTATTTGATTATTTGCTTTCCGTTTTACTTGCATTATGTGTTTTGATTGACGCCTTAGTATTTTATCCTTTGAAAACTCCCAAAAGACCCCAAACCCCTCTCCCTTTAGGATTAGTAGTCCAAATGCCTCCGGGACTGATAGGATTGGGACGAGTACTAGTATGCGATAAGTAACGAGACATTCCGTGCTTTAATACCTTAATGGGGTGGGAAGGGTAGAATATGGATATGATGACCACACGATAACACCACGTGTATAAACGGTTACCGGGTGTTGTGTGGGGTAATCCATATTATTTATAAACGTAGGACCCCTCTCCCTTTACCTGTTTATTTTTATTTCGAAAACTACTTTCTTCGTAAAATTTCAGCTTCTTTAACTTTGTTTTAGTTTCAAATCATTTGCAACTATTATTTGTAATTCTTGCTTGTATACTTGTGTTTGCTTGCTTAAAGTCACAATTGTAACATGGCCGGGAACCACACTAGTGGATCTTAAGGGGTGCCTAACACCTTCCCCTCGAGATAATTTCTAGCCCTTACCCAAACTCTGGTTCTTCATCTCAAATTCTTCTTTAAAGTGTCCTAATGCACTATAATCATTAGGTGGCGACTCTTCAAATCCATAAACCCAATTCCCAAACGGGAATAGAGTTGTCTTCCCAACTGTCGTAAACCCGATTTTGCCTTAGAAAAAGGGGGTGTCGACAGCATGGCGACTCTGCTGAGGATTTCTTTATGGCTTTTACCATTTCATTTTATATGTGACTTTATTGCTTTCTTTTATTGGTTTGTTTAACGCCTTTATTCGAAACTGACTTGTATTTTGTTGATTTTTCTTTAATTGCTTTTGATTTACCGCTTTCCACCCATACCGTTGTAATTTTGAGCAATTATTGTAAACATTTATTTTATGAACGTGAAAATACATGTCAATTTGTTTCATTCTTGTAAACTACATCTTCAACATCATATTCCATTCGTTTCAAGCAAATACTATAGCAACGCTTATAATGAGTGGTTTCACTCTTCCAATATTATCACCTCTTAAATTTGGCAAAGGTGTATTTGCGGTAAAACCAGTCAATCAGCGGTGCAGTCGATGGTTCCATGCCTTTCCCTCTTGAGTTGTCCGCTCAAGGGTACCTGTCTAATACCCTAATAGAAACCTTACTCCGTTTAAACTGTACATGGATCATGGTCAAACCTAGTTGAGTCAGTTATGTTGTCCACATAATGGCTCATCAGGATAGCCTTGTCCAAAGTCCACCAGGTTTCCTTGAAACCCAAACGGACACCTCCATATTCTGTGCATTTATTTGGAGAACTAAATGCTTGATATGCTAATTATTGGTTTAAATAGTCGAGTCTGGGGGGGTAGGGGGCTAACGCTTTGTTTTGCAGAAAATGAGGCATGAAATCCCTAGATTTGGCATGGTAACCAACATTCATCCGAGGCTGCTGAATTGGTGGAAAGACCTCCACTCCAGTGATCAGACGCTCGTCCACAAGTACTTGGGGAATTTTCCTTCTCTTCTAGAAATTTAGCCTANTTCTCATACTAATTGGTTTGAGAGGAATTTATCCTTACGTTCCTCTCCGAGCCATGAGGCAGGCCGGAAGAAAGCATATTATACCAAGGGTCGACAAAATGAGTCACTTCAGGGCTGATTTCCAGGACGATGATAGCCCTCACAGGTGCCAAGCTCAACACTTGTGGCACTGCAAACTCGTTTTGGGGAGAGAATCTATTGAGCCAGACAGGTATCACGCTGGTTGTGTACCGCACTATTCGATTGATTGGAAGACAATGGCATGGGTCAGCTCGGGTTCGTCCGAGGTCATAGAATTATCGATGAGCACGCTGAAACACGGGTTAAGTATAATCAACTGTGCAAGAGAATTTGAGAGTGTGAAAGTGAGCACCGAGAAATACAAGAAGCCCATCAGAAGTTGATCGAGGAATGGAAAGATATGGCTATCAGCGCCAACAAGCGACTAGGGTACTTGGAGCGGGGTCTAGTGGAGCTGGAAGGAAAGTTCATCAAGAGGATTGAAGACTGTCAAAATGCTGAAGGAAATGTAGGCGGACATTTGGCCGGAGCTTATTTGCTGCTAGGACTACGCGAGCTGGTGAAGCTGTTCAAGGGAGACAAAGATGCCAAATCTGGGGAAGGTCCTTCTGGGACCAAGTAGTTAGGAGTCCTTTTATTCTTTATTTTAATGTAATGAGGCCAATGACCACTAGTGATATTTTACTTTATGTTATTTAGCGTCGTTTTGGATTCGTCTGATTTTTTTATCAATAAAATGAGGCATTTAGCATTCTAAGTTCTCCAAATTTATTTGTCGCTAGGCCTACCTCGGGCACAACGAGGCACCCAAACTAGGACGCGATTTATATTCTTGCACAATGTGTTTAAATACTGCAACATTTTTTTTCTCATAACCTGCACTAACTTATTACCTTTTGTTTTTCTTTTATTTTTATTCCCCTTCCCAAAGGTTAGTTCGTGCATTCTGGCACCATCATCATACTCCACAAGATCCAAGGGCCCTCCACCACCTCCTCCTCCGAGTCCTATCCGGAACAAGAACAAAGGTAGAATGGGAGATCCAAGCACCAGAAAGGAAATTGAAAGAATTGAGATTCTTCAGGGTACCCCGATTGCTAAGGAAACTGATACCCAACTTGAGCAAAAATTATTGAAGTTCCGAGATGAACTGGATTATGTTCGGAACTTGGCGAACTTATCATTCTCTCTCGTCGCTCCTAATGTTAACCTTCCCAACGCCTAGAATCCCGCACCTCCACAAACCATCCCACAACTACAGATATAACCCACTCATACTCAACACATGCCACACTCCAAACAACACTTCACTACTCATTCCCGAACCACTGGACACCACAAATGACCATCTCCACAACACTCTTATCTACATGGATACTGCACCCCACTACATTCAACCAACCTCAAATGCACCCGAGTCTGATGATAAGGACTCCCTTATCAGAAACTTGGTAGCAGAACTCAAGAAGTTGACCAACCGAGTTCAGGGCGTGGAAGGCAACAAAGGTATTGAGGGGTTGAATTATGGAGACCTATACATACTTCCGGAGGGGTACAAAGCTCCCAAGTTTGAAATGTTCGATGGAACAGGAGATCCCAGAGTCCACCTGAGGACATATTGCGATAAGCTGGTCAGAGTCAGAAAGGATGAGAAGATCCGTATGAAGCTCTTCATGAGAAGTCTGAAGGGGGATGCTTTATCATGGTACATCAACCAGGACACCAAGAGATGGACAAGCTGGGTAGGCATGGCATCAGATTTCATGGATAGATTCCGATTCAATACAGAAAATGCACCAGATGTATTTTACATCCAGAATTTGAAGAAGAAACCTACCAAAACATTCCGCGAGTATGCTACTCGTTGGAGGTCAGAAGTTGCAAAGGTCAAGCCGGCCTTAGAAGAAGAACAAATGAATAGGTTCTTCGTTCGGGCTCAGGATCCACAATATTACGAAAGATTGATGCTGATCAAGGGTCAGAAATTCTTCGATATCATCAAACTGGGAGAAAGAATTGAAGAAGGCATTAAGAATGGTATGGTTACTAATCTTGAAGCATTACAGGACACCAAAAAGGCCTTACAGTCTGGTGGCACATCCAAGAAGAAGGATACCAGTGTCGTAATGGTCGCACAGGGAGCAAAATCACCATTGAAATACCACACTAGCCATCACCTCCACTTACATATCAGCCTATCCCGAATTACCAAGCACTCGCACCCTCTTATCAAAACTCACCTCCCATTTACCAATCATCTCCACCTCTCACATATCAACCCACCTCACCCAGATACTCTTAACCAACACCTATCTACCAAGCTTATAATTCTCAACCCTCTCACTACCAATCACCTCCCACCCGCCAAAATTTCCCTAGACCTAGGCCAAATTTTGACCGCAGACCTCCCAGACAATGCACAACCATCACCGAACCAATTGACCAGCTGTACGAGAGACTTAAAGCTGCTGGTTACATCACCCCTATCCCAGCCATAACTCCAGAAAATCCTTCCTAGTGGGTCAACCCTAATAAGACATGTGCGTACCATTCCGGCATGAAGGGACACACCCTTAACGAGTGCCACTCATTGAAGGACAAGATTCAAACCCCGATCGATAATAAGGTCATCGTAGCAAAAGAGCCTACTCTCGATGTTCACAACAACCCTCTGGCTGACCACAAAGGTGGAAACATTCACATGATCTAGATCGAAGATGATTGTGACCCCAAATGGTCGATAGGTTTGATTGCTGAAGATGATGAACCAAAGAAACCAGCAGTTACAATTAACTCAATTGTTGTGCAGAATCAGCCCTCTAGGGACGATGAAGTAAACATGTCTATACCACTCGAATTTGAAACGCCTCCCTCTGCAAAGGCACCCGGGCCAATTGAGGTCGAATTTGGAGTTCCAAAAGCACCCGCACCCTTTGAAGTTGCTGTGTTACCATGAAGAGTACCTATTCCTATGGCAATGTCAGACATAACACCATTCCACTCAAATTCCATATCATGGGATTGCACCGCTGAAGCTAGGAGGAAAGGGAAGGCTAAGACAGGAGAAACAATTGCTGCGCAGGGCATGACCAGAACAGGGAGGGTTTACACCCCAGAACACTTAGCTGAGTCTAGTAAGCAAGCCTCTGGACAGCCTATTGAAACTGGGCTCGATGATCTTTGGAGGAAAATACAAGTTAAGGAATACTCGGTCGTTGAGAAATTGAACAAAACACCAGCACAGATCTCTATCCTAGCTCTTCTACAGAGCTCTGACACACACAAGAATGCCTTGATGAAAATACTGAGCGAAGCTTATGTGCCCAGCAATATAACTGGAGGCAAAATGGCAAATATGGTAGGGCAAGTGCTGGAGAGCCATAAAATCACCTTCCACGAAGATGAGCTGCCGCCGGAAGGACTGAGCCACAACAAGGAACTACACATCACCGTGCAATGCGAGGATTATTTCGTCACTAGAGTCTTGATCGACAAAGGATCCAGCCTCAACATCTGTCCACTGATAACTCTCAGAACCTTGGGAAAGAGCCTGCACGAGATCAAAGACGGGGCCATCAATGTCAAAGCCTTCGATGGGTCCCAAAGGTCTACTATTGGAGAAATCAGCCTATGTTTGCAAATGGGGCCAACATGGTTCGACATCGACTTTCAAGTGATAGATGTCCCGACATCCTACAACTTGCTGTTAGGACGACCATGGATCCATGCCGCTGGAGCCGTAACATCGACCCTACATCAGGTAGTGAAGTTCGAATGGAATCACCAGGAGGTGATTATTCATGGTGATGGTAGCAACCCCATATATAGTCGCCAGACCATCCTAATGATTGGAGGCAGAAGGAAAATAGGCGGAGAAACATACCACCACATTGAAAGGGTCAACACTGTAGATAAGGATAAATGGTGGGATAACAAGATTGAAAGTATCCTGAATTGGTGTGGGTACGAGCCTGGAAAGGGACTCGGCAAAAACCTCCAAGGGATCACTAAGACCATCAAACTAAAGAAGCATGGCACTACTTTCGGGTTAGGGTACGGTTATACCTGGGAAGAATTCTAGAACTGGTCGCCACCATGGCGCGACCCCTACTATCCACTAGAGCTTCCGATACCTAGCCTGGAGCAGACTTTCCAACCGGAAGATACTATATATGGGTCAGAGGAAGATGAAGCATTGGCAGCCATAAAGAATCTGTTTCTGAAGGATGATGATATGGACTGCTGTGTTCTTTTCGAGGAGGAAGGGGAGGGAGGCCCTTCCATACAAGCTGTGAACTGAGGAGACTGCCTCAACAATTGGTCAATTAGAACCGTCAGGGCCCGGAAGGCTTCGGGGTAGAAAGGCTAAACAAAAGCACCATGCATCTCATTTTTTTACTTTTTCGCACTACCTGATTTTCTTTCCGCATTGTCTTTAATTTTGAAAAGAGCTCCGGTGTTCCAAACAATTATGAATTTAATCAAAGCATTTCAGTTTATCATATACCTTGCTCTTATTATTTTCTCTATCATTTACTCTATTTTTACACAACATTACTATTACTTACTTTGACGATGAACCAATGAATGTGACTTGCAATGAAACAACGTAACTGATGGATATAGATTCAGAAGATGATGATATACTAGAAGAGGATGATATTCCAGAAGAGGTCATTAGAAAGGTTAAGAATTTTGAGAATAGACTTAAATCTAACTTGGACGAAACCGAGGTCGTAAATTTGGGAGATACAGAAAATGTCAAAGAAACTCGCATCAGTGTTCACATGTCACCATCAGAAAAGGAAGAATATACGGAGTTTTTAAGGGAATATGAGGACATATTCGCCTGGTCGTATGATGATGTGACTGGTCTCAGCACGTCCATTATAGCGCACAAACTGCCAATAGATCCAACATGTCCGCCGGTAAAGCAGAAGCTCAGGAAATTCAAACCCGACATGAGTTTGAAAATCAAAGAAGAGGTTACCAAGCAAGTCAAAGCCAAGGTTCTCAAGGTAGTAGAGTATCCGACATGGTTAGCCAACATCGTGCTAGTACCAAAGAAGGATAGGAAAGTTAGAATTTGTGTAGACTACCGGGATCTTAACCGGGCCAGTCCCAAAGATGACTTCCCCTTGCCGAACATACACATTCTTATCGACAACTACGCCAAGCATGAGTTGAAGTCTTTTATCGATTGTTTCGCTAGGTATCATCAGATATGGATGGATGAGGAAGATGCGAGAAAATGGCTTTTATCACACCGTGGGGAATGTATTGTTACAAAATGATGCCATTTGGATTGAAGAATGCTGGCGCCACCTATATGAGAGCCATGGCTACTATCTTTCATGACATGATACACAAGGAGATTGAGGTATATGTGGACGACGTAATCATAAAATCCAAGAAGGCTACTGATCATATGGAAGATCTGAGAAAGTTCTTCAAGAAACTGAGGAAGTACAATCAGAAACTAAATCCCACCAAGTGTGTATTCGGGGTTCCTGCTGGAATATTACTGGGTTTCATCGTGAGTCGTTGAGGGATAGAATTGGACCCATCAAAGGTCAAATCCATTCAAGCATTGCCACCGCCAAAGAACAAGAAGGATGTGATGAGTTTCCTGGGGAGGCTCAACTATATCAGTCGATTCAGAGCTCAGTCCACCGTCATTTGTGAACCCATCTTTAAAAGAAAGACGCTGCTACCAAATGGACTGATGATTGTCAGAAAGCCTTTGACAGAATCAAGGAATACATGTCAACACCGCCAGTCTTGGTTCTGCCCGAGCCAGGAAGGCCGCTATTGCTTTATCTTGCGGTTTTGGATGGAGCATTCAGTTGTGTTCTGGGACAACATGATGAAACGATGAGAAAAGAGCAGGCCATCTACTATCTCAGTAAGAAGTTCACCCCGTACGAGGCCCGATATTCTCTATCAGAGCACCTGTTGTGCTCTGACTTGGGTAGCTCAGAAATTGAGACATTATTTCTATGCCTACACTACTTACCTCATATCAAGGATGGACCCGCTGAAGTATATCTTCCAGAAGCCCATGCCCACTGGCAAGCTTGCCAAGTGGAAAATCTTGCTAAGTGAATTCGACATTGTTTACGTGACTCAGAAAGCAATCAAGGGTCAAGCCATGGTAGATCACCTTGCCGAGAATCCTGTTGGCAGAGAATACGAACCTCTAAAAACGTATTTTCCTAATGAAGAGGTGTCTTTCGTAGGAGAAGATATTGCAGAATCTTATGACAGTTGGAGGTTGTTTTTCGATGGAGCTACAAATTTCAAAGAAGTTGGCATAGGAGCAGTCCTAGTATCAGAAACCGGCTAGCATTACCCGGTATCCACCAAGCTCAGGTTCCCTTGCACAAATAATATGGCCGAATATGAAGCCTGCATCCTGGGGCTCAAGATGGCCATTGACATGAACATTCAAGAGTTGCTAGTGATCGGGGATTCAGACTTTCTCATACATCAGGGTTTGAGAGGAGTGGGCAACCAAGAACTCCAAGATACTCCCCTACTTGCATCACATACATGAGTTAAGGAAAAGATTCACAAAGATAGAATTTCAGCACATCCCCAGGGTCCAGAACGAGTTCGCTGATGCATTAGCTACTTTATCATCCATGATCCAACATCTAGACACGAATTTCATTGATCCCATTCCAGTAAAGATTTATGATCAGCCAGCCTATTGTGCTCACGTTGAGGAAGAAGCAGACGGAAAACCGTGGTTCCATGACATCAAGGAGTACTTGGCAATAGGAGAATATCCAGAACCTGCCAACGCCACTCAAAAGCTCACACTTCGGAGATTATCCAACAACTTCTTTCACAGTAGGGGAATCCTGTATAGGAGAACTCCCGATTTAGGTTTACTAAGGTGTGTTGAAGCAAAATAAGCATCCAGACTATTGGACGAAGTGCACGCAGGGACCTGCGGGCCGCACATGAATGGTTTTGTCTTAGCAAAGAAGATACTTCGAGAAGGGTATTTTTGGATGAATATGGAAACAGACTATATCCAGTATGTTTTCAAATGCCATCACTGTTAGATACATGCAGACATGATAAAGGTGCCTCCAAACAAGCTTACTGCAACAAGCTCACCGTGGCCATTCGCCACTTGGGGAATGGATGTCATTGGACCTATTGAGCCTGCTGCATCAAACGAGCACAGGTTTATCCTGGTGGCAATTGATTATTTTACCAAATGGGTTGAAGCAGCATCATACAAGGCAGTGACTAAGAAAGTTGTGGCAGATTTTGTCCTTGACCGTATTGTTTGCCGATTCAGAATTTCGGAATCAATCATCACCAATAATGTTTCCAATCTCAATAGCGACTTGATGAAAGCAATGTGTGAGACATTCAAGATCAAACATAAGAATTCTACAACCTACAGACCTCAGATGAATGAAGCCGTAGAAGTAGGCAACACGAACATCAAGAAGATACTAAGGAAGATGGTCGAAAGTCACAAACAATTGCATGAGAAGTTATCATTCGCTTTACTAGGATGCCGCACCACAGTCCGCACATCAACCGGGGCAACTCCCTACATGTTGGTTTATGGTACAGAGGCAGTCATCCCCGCCGAGATAGAGATTCCCTCCTTGAGGATCATACAAGAAGCAGAGTTGGATGGCACAGAATGGGTAAAAGGTCGCTACAAGCAGTTAGCCCTTATAGATGGGAAAAGGATGAATGCAGATTGCCACGGTCAGTTGTATTAGAACAGAATGTCCAGAGCCTTCAACAATAGAGTTAAGCCAAGGAAGTTTACACCGGGGCAGTTGGTGTTGAAGAAAATATTCCCACATCAAGATGAAGCCAAGGGGAAATTCTTTCCCAACTGGCAAGGTCCATACATGGTTCACTGGGTTCTAACCGGAGGAGCCCTCATTCTTGCAAAAATGGACGGAGAAGTCTGGCCGAAGCCAATCAACTCAGATGCAGTAAAACGATACTATGTGTAACAACCTATGATTTCTTTATGATGTAATTTGAACTACGCCTAACCTGATTCCCGTTTAAGAGGGGATACGTAGGCAGCCCTATGGGTTCGGTCACAATTTAATAAAAATTTCATTTCCCCCTTCTATTGGAACTGGGGCAGAATTTTGAGGAGGACCCTCAAAATTCCAAAGTCAGTTCTCAGCCATTTATCGCCAGGAATGCCACCTCAGTAAACTAGGGCAGAATTTTGAGGAGGACCCTCAAAATTCCGAAGTTGATTTTTTGGCCGTTCAGCGCAGCCGTCTGAAGTGCCAGCCCAGTAAACTGGGGCAAAATTTTGAGGAGGACCCTCAAAATTCCAGAGCGAGATGTTTCAATGTCTTGAACCGCGTCGCAGTCGTTGGTTCATCTAAAGAAAACTATTTTCTACTTACGTTATATTTACTAAATCATACATAACTATTGTTCGAATTGCTGCTGTTTAGCGATGCTACCCCAATGATACACAATGCCAGAAGCCAGGAAAAAATGAACTAACCTTTCCCCTTTGCAAAACTCACGATTTTTCTTTGGATGCAGGCACTCGACTTGAAATATCGTCAGGTATATTTATGTACGCATACTTTCTCAAGAATGCAACTTCTCAGAATCATCACTTATTCGTAATCGCTATCCGACACAACATCCCCAACAGTCACGATATCATAATCAGCTATCAACTAAGAAATCTCACTATTATCCGTCCTTTTACATTCTTGCATTGCATAATGCTACCTTTCTGCCTTTCGAGACTAAGCACTATCTCTATCTGCATTTTCTTGCATTGCATAAGGCTACCTTTCTGCCTTTCGAGACTAAGCACTGTCTCCATCTACATTATCTGCATAAGGCTACCTTTCTGCCTTTCGAGACTAAGAATTGTCTCCATCTGCATTATCTGCATAAGGCTACCTTTCTGCCTTTCGAGACTAAGCACTGTCTCCATCTGCATTATCTGCATAAGGCTACCTTTCTGCCTTCTGAGGTTAAGCTCTACCTCCATCTGCATGGCTGAAATATCACCACCTCTATTTGCATCAGCTGAAATACGCCAGCTTCATCTTGCATGGCTGAAACATCACTAATTTTTGTTTAAATCCTTATTGGCTGAAATACCGCCATTTATATTTATCCTTCTTTATCTGCTGAAATATCGCCAACTTTATTTAATTCTTTGTATCGACTGAAAGATTGTCAGTTCATATTTAAATTTCCATCATCATCTATACTTATGCTTCTGTCGGCTGAAACATCGCCATTTACATATTTTTTTTACATGAGCTGAAACATCGTTGCTTTATTTAAATTTCTGTCGGCTGAAATATTGCCATTTACACATTTTTTTTACATCAGCTAAAACATCGCCACTTTATTTAAATTTCTGTCCGCTGAAATATCGCCAATTACATTTTCTGCATCGGCTAAAATATCGCCATTTACATTTTCTGCACCGGCTGAAATACCACCAAATCTTGCATTTCATCGGCTGAAATACCGCCAAACTATCCGAGGGCGTCATTGTTCGGAGGCATCATGTTCATAGCCCGCGAACACCATGCCATGGCCCGAGGACCCCACTTTATATCCTGCACATCATTATTCAAAGGCATCATAGTTCGGGGGCACCGTTATCAAAGCCCGAGAACATTATTTCATAGCCTGCGAAACCTTATTTTGCGCTTCATGGCCCAGGACATCATGGTCCGAGGACGTCATCCTAACCGTCCGAAGACAACATTCATGGTCCAATGTGAACTTGCATCACGTTTAAGTTTATACACAATATTCACCCGTATTACTCACTTGCAGGTACACCGACTAGCAACGACCGTCTTAGCAGGCGCGATCCCGCGCCGGTTCCCGCAGTCGATCAAACTTCAAATACCTAAACATCGTGTCCATCTCTTTCGAATCTCCATCGGCATGCTCCATCAATGGTTCCTGAACTACATACGGCCCGATTCCTGTAAAACCAGGGATATGTAGGCAACTTAGAAACCAGAGCTCGATCAAATTCTTGTCAAATCGCCGCTTCCGGTCAAACTTGGCCATCATATCTTTACCCGACAACTCTTTCATCCTTCCCAAGTAAAGAGGGGAAGCTGTTGATACCCAATTTTTCCTAAGTATTTTTATACCCAAAATACTTCCAAAATAACATATATGTGCATATATAAGCACACCCAAGTGTTTTGGCATTTTTAATAATTTTTTAAACCAATTCATTGCCTATTTTAATACAACAAAATCCAGTAATTATTTCCAAAATTATCATTTTTGGTGAATAACTTATTTCATTCTCATATTTACACCAAAATATAATTAAGGTGATTTTTTGCACATTTTTACGAATTTATTTGGTATTTTAAAACTAAATTGCATATAATTGCAATCATAGCCTATTTTTCGATTAACAGTATTTTATAATTGTAAAATTAGTTCCAGTATTTTTAATTAATATTTATGAATTATTAAGGGGTTCATTGCTTTTGATTTCTCCCCAAATTCATTTTCACTATTTTTATAAAATTAAACAAAGGAAAATTGGCTATTTAAATACTAGCCCCATCTATTTCAATATTAGCCTCAAATTAGGTCCAATCTCAGCCCCAAATCCCCAACCCAATTCGGTTTAAACCTAACCCACGACCCAATTTCAAATAACCCGACCCATACCCTTTTTTATCCTGGCCGTTGATCTCTGAGATCAACGGCCCCTATTCATCCCTTCTTTTTTTAATCCACACGACTACCCTAATTCTCTCATTTCTCCTAACCCGCCGCCCTCGAATCCCCTTTCATCTCTGATTCTCTCTAAGACCTAAACCTAACCCTAGCCGCCTCCCTTCGATTACCACCCAAAACCGCCTGAATCCATGGCTTCCAAGGCCATTAAAGGCCCGTACTTGCCTCCAATGGCTCCTGCATGCCTGTTGTTCGAAGAATCGAGGCCAGACCTCGAAGGTCTTAACTCAGATCTTCACCTATTCGAAGATCCCGGCCATCTACGGCCTTGCTCCGGTAGCTCTCGATCTTTTGAGCCTGATCGTGATATTCTCTGGCTTAGATCGTGACTTTTCCAGGCTTTCTCACTTCTAGTGTTCTTCTAAAACCCTAGCCTCTCGAGGTTCTCCTGATTTCTCTAGATCTGTTCTAGATCTATGTTTATTTTAAAGTTTTCAAACGATTTCTCAAAGTTTCTTTCAAACCCTTCATCTTCTCTGATTTAGGGTTTCTCTGATTTTACATGCTCTACTGTGATTCTTATGTGTTTTCTTCTACTGTGTTTTCTTCTACCTTTCTCTTATGACTTCCCCTACTGTATTTTGCACTATTTTTCTTTTATTATGTTTTAATGAGGTTTTCTGGGAAATACATGCTTAAGGTCTCAGTCCCTTTGAGTTTTCTAAACTTATTTCGTTAGTAATTGTTTTGCATGACTTGTTTGTTTTCGTCTCTAGACTCGATTAATGATAAAACCCTAGAATTTGGGGGTTTCATTCGAGTTTTGAGGCCACTTGTTACGTGCTTTGTGTGTTTCTCATCTCTAAACTTGCTTTGTTTCAAAACCCCTAATCTCTGAGTTCCTGAAGTTGTTTCATCTTTGTTTCAACTTTGTTTCTCCATGTGGTTCTGACTTTTTGCTAAAATCTATAAGACCCTGTTTACTTGATTTTTTAGCATGCTTCTGATACCTCCTTCTACCTGTTACTAGATTAGCCTATACGACTATCTTGTTTCATCATCACTACTGTTTCTCTTTGCCATGATTTAACCTCACATGCCCAATGTTGTGCGTTCTTTATATACACTGGTTGTCCCTCTAGAATTTTGGGACTGATTTCAGACTTCCTTGTGTAAGCATGATTGATTCTTTCCTTGTTTTATTTTAAAACTCTCTTTAACCTTTCGATTCCCCTATTTCTGACTTGGTTCATTAGTGATTTTGAATCCTTGATTCCCTGATTTACTATGTACTAATTGATTTACTTTGTTCTTGCCTTATTTACTTAACCGTGTATTTCAAATTTTCTTTCCTTAATTACAACCCCTATGTATTTTCCCCTTATTTGTATGTTATGCACAATATGTTTACTCGATCTCCTTCCTTATACAACTTCAGCCCTTTACCGTTCAAATTTGAACTCTTTAATTAAAGAATTTTCTGCTACTAATTAATTCTAATTGATACATGATTATTTTCTTACCTTTGTTCCCTGCCTGATTTCAAACTATAAATACCCGCTCCTTTCTTAACACACACAGACGACCAACACTCGAGTCTTTTTCTGAACTCACACACGCACGCATAAGTATACTCTTGCTATTTGTACTGTGGCCTGTTACAAGATTTCTGCTTTCTTTCTGAAACTGGTATGTCCTAGTTTTAATTCTAGCCTCAACTCCAATGTGTTTACTTACCAGTTCTTATGTCCATGTTTGCTTTAATGTCTGAAATATTTAATCTCTGTGCAATGTGCTTATATCCTGCTCACTTCTTATAATGAATCCATTCCTATATCCCCTTATGTGTTTTGAGCTATGGTTCAAAACATGGCAATATATCTGAAGTTATTGTCCATGGATATGAACTGGACCATTTGGGCACTAAGCTCTTTCAATCTCCCATCCCCATTCCCTTACTATGTGTGATGAGTTAAAGCTTTGGCCTGACAGTATTCTAATTACTGCACAGGCCATGGCTTGACCTTCAATAGGTCCTTACACTCCAATGTTTGGCCAACAAGTTTGGTCAGGGGTGTGCCAGCCTACCTCAAGGTTAGGTATGACCACCAGCCTGCCTTGGCACTCCCTACCCCTCTCTATCACACTTGCACTTATTCTTAGAACTTAAGTTCTTCCCCTCTCTTGTGAGCCTTGCCTTGGGACCCCTGAGCTCCCTCTGAACTTGGAAAGCTGAGGGCTAGCCCTTCCACACCGCACTATAACTCATTCTGATTAACATCTTGGGTGTAAGCAGTGCCCGGGGTTCCTGAAACCACTTGGATCTCTGAAACACCCTGGATAAGAGAAGGCCTTGGATGTCTGGATTTCGGAAGTGGCTCAATCTCATATTATTAGACACTAAGTCTGAATTAGGCTGTTCGGATGTAGCTGATAATTCCTGATGTGCTTTTTATTTCAGTTGTATTCTTCTGGTCTGTAATAATTTGTATAAACTTATGGGGATTTAGTAAAAAGGGAGGGGGTTTACTTTTATGCACTAAGGGTAGAAAATATGCCTATAGGGATTTATTTCTAATTTGTGCAACTTCACACGTAGAAAACATGTCTATAGGATGTAACATTTGATTCTACAACTAAGCATATAGATACCATGCCTATAGGGATTTGCATTTTTGCATATAATAACGTCATTAGGCAAACAATTAGGCTTAACAACAAAATTGTATATAGATACCATGTCTACATCACTCCTGTTTTAAAGGTCCAAATCAGTTAACGCATAGAGAGCATGCCTATAGGAGCTTTGAATCTGAGCCGTTTCATTCTTTAAAATTAGCATTCACTTTTTGAAAATAGTATTTACTGAAGCTCATAAAGTAACACATCTTTTCTAGACGAATCTGCATTTTTCTGAAACTCATGAAACTCTTTTCCAATTAGTCTGCATGTCCTCTGAAGTTCATTTCTTTTCTGTCAAACCTTTTTAAAATAGTACATGCTTTTTCTGAAACTCCTTTTACTCTATAACTTTGCTTTATAATCCGTTTGTGTTTTAAAAATCAGTAGTTCCATCCAACACTTAGACTAAGGATTAGTTAATCAATCAGATCAGTATTAGACAACTGTATTCGAGCGAGCCTAATGCAGACGTCCCGTATAAAAATATGTGTTGAACCAGTCCGCTCGTCGCTTTATTTAATTTAAGACCAAACCAGTACGTGCAAGACATGCTAAACTCTATGGCTTTATCTGATTTAAGGAGGCTTATTTGAGCCCTATTTGATTGTTTTCTTTCCCCTTTACTTGCATTATGTGTTTTGATTGACGCCTTAGTATTTTATCCTTTGAAAACTCCCAAAAGACCCCAAACCCCTCTCCCTTTAGGATTAGTAGTCCAAATGCCTTGGGGACTGATAGGATTGGGATGGGTACTAGCATACGATAAGTAACGAGACATTCCACGCTTTAATACCTTAACGGGTGGGAAGGGTAGAATATGGATATGATGACCACGCGATAACACCACGTGTATAAACGGTTACCGGGTGTTATGTGTGGTGATCCATATTATTTATAAATGTTGGACCCCTCTCCCTTTACCTGTTTATTTCGAAAACTACTTTCTTCGTAAAATTTCAGCTTCTTTAACTTCGTTTTAGTTTCAAATCATTTGCAACTATTATTTGTAATTCTTGCTTGTCTACTTGTGTTTGCTTGGTTAAAGTCACAATTGTAACATGGTCGGGAACCACACTAGTGGATCTTGAGGGATGCCTAACACCTTCCCCTTGAGATAATTTCTAGCCCTTACCCAAACTCTGGTTCTTCATCTCAAATTCTTTCTTAAAGTGTCCTAATGTACTATAATCATTAGGTGGCGACTTTTCAAATCCATAAACCCAATTCCCAAACGGGAATAGAGTTGTCTTCCCAACTGTCGTAAACCCGATTTCGCCTTAGAAAAAGGGGGCGACAACAAAGTTATCCTCTAAGACTGCTATGATAGTTAATTTTAAATAAATATTTCATTTAAAAAGTATTTATTTATTATTTTGTTATGTCTTTACTATATATTAGTCCATAATTTTTTTATAATCATTTTTCTAATTTTTTTTCTTCATGTTTATGAGATACAATACTTATTAATTTAATAGCTCAGTATTAGTAACTGTTTGCAAATAATTAGTTATCATGGTATTGTACGGTGAATTATGTGTCACATTATGAACTTGTTGAAACTTAAAAATGAACGATGCTTGAGAATCACATTTAAATTGTGAATTATGTTTTTATATAAATTCTCTTTTAAATACAAGCATATTAAATAAAAGGAGTATTTTAAGAAAAATATCAAATTATAATATCGAAATTCTTTCAAGATTCATTACTCCTTAAGAGATACATATAAGATTTCGTATCGAATACATTACTTTTGATGTTTGAGCTGTAACGGCGTTGCAACTAATTTGCATATTATGATATATGTCATACTTTTCGTATTATTCATAGTAGAACTATAATTTATAAATATTTTTAAATAGATTATTTGTATAATTTATGATTTTAACGAAATTTTTATAATTATTTTTTATTTTATACTATCTTAAAATTATTGAAATTAGTAACATTTAAAGATTCACGGGACTTACGCCCCATGTCTCAGGGCTTACGGCTCGCCTCGTCAGAGGTAAAACGCGTCACCTCACGCCTCCGCCTTTTAAAATATTGGTTCAAAGAATAAGATTATGCTAAAATTTTGCAAGGACAAAAACATATTTATAAAGATCGAGAGGGCATTGAAGAGAAATTTTCTTTTATATATTTGAAATAAGATGTGTACAAGAGACCAACAGAGGTCTTACAAAAAGAAAAAGAAAAATCCTAACTATGCCCGGGGCTGGTTTCTCCCTGGGGAGCAGTTTCTCTTTAGGGCTACTCGTTTCTCTCGAACCTGCCTTGGCTGCCTTCATCGTCTTCGTCGTCGTTAGAAGAGACGAGAAATATGGCATCAGCTTCAAGAGCCTTAGCATGAGCTATTTCTCTAGAGAGGTTGCAATCTCGAGCGTGGATCTCCTCGAGGGTCTCCCTCTGGGATTGGAACTTGGCCAAAGCATTGCTCTGTCTGTCTCGATTGAAGCCTCCCTTAGATGCATTTGAGAAGCCTCAGCAACAGCCAAGTATACGACTATAGTTTTGTCAACCGCGACCTTCCTCCTCCCAACCTTTTCCTTGGCCTTAGAAAGCTTGACCTCGAGCCCGTTGATCCTTTTAGCTTGACCTCGAGCCCATCAACCCCAGTAAAGCAATCCCGAAAAGGATCCTCTTCACTAGGGGATCCTCCTAAATCTGACATCTGTAGAGCCCAAGCCTCCAAGCCTCCCTTATGCCCTATAATGAACCGACCGGTCATTTTGCTTTCTAGAATGCCATTCCTTTATATAAGACTTTCTGTACTTGCTTTTACTTATTTATGACTTGCAGGGATGGTTGGTTCGGGATTTGGAAGAGTTTGGGTTGAAATCGGGACACTTGGTTCCTTAAGGTTGGCTTAAAAGGCCAAGTTTGACTTCGGTTAACATTTTGAGTAAATGACCTCAAAATCAGGATTTGAAGGTTCCAACAGGTTCGTATGATGATTTTAGACTTGGGCGTATGTCCGGATTGGGTTTTGGATGACTCGGGAGCATTTTGGCGCCTAATAGTAAAAATTGATTCCTTGAGGATTTTGAAGTTCTTTAAATTTGGTTTGGAGCGGTTTTTTGTGTTATCAAGGTCTGAATAGAATTTTAAGATCGTCAATAGTTCCGTATTGTCATTTAAGACTTTCACGCAAAATTTGGTGTTAATTCGAGTAGTATAAGTGCGTTTCGGCACATTGGAAGTAGATTGAAGAACTTGAAGTTCATAAGTTTGATTCAATTGGTATTAGGGTGTAATTCTTAGATTTAGCATTGTTTCTTGCATTCCGAGTGTTTGAGTGAGTCCGTTTTGTGTTCCCAAACTTTTAGGTATGTTCGGGCAGGGCCTCGGGAGCCCTGAGCGTCGATCGGACGAGGCTCGAGCTAAGTTGGAATTTGAGAAGGAGCTGAAGCTCCAATTCTATCATAAACATACCTATGGTTGGCCAGTCGCATATGTGATACCGCAGAAGCGGCTTACCAATCGCAGATGCGGCCCTAAGGGAGGAGCCCAGATTCCGCAGATGCGTCTCCTCTTCCTGTAATGACTCGGCCGGTCATTTTAAGAATTAATGCCCCGATTGCCTATTAATTGTTTTCCCCGTGTTTATTTCTGCTATTCTGAGTTGCCAGGAGGTTTCGTTTTGAGTTTCAGAGTGTTTTGGGACACTAAGTCCCTAAAGGAGAGAGTAAGCTTTAGGATTTGGACCGTTGTCGGATCAGTATGAAGACAACCTCAGAATGGAATTTCGATGGTTCTGTTAGCTCTGTTGGGTGATTTCGGGCTTAGGGGCGTGTCCGGATTGTGTTATAGAGATCCGTCGCTTAATTAGGCTTGATATGCCGAAAGTCGAATTTTTGAAGTTTCCGGTAGATAGGTGAGATTTTGATATAGGGGTCGGAATGGAATTCTGGAAGTTGCGGTAGGTTAGTTGGGTCATATATGATGTGTGTGAAAAATTTTAGGTCATTCGGACGAGGTTTGATAGACTTTTTGATCGAAAGCAGAATTTGGAAGTTTTTGAAATTCTTAGGCTTGAATTCGATGATGATTTGGTGTTTCGATGTTGTTTGAGGTATTTTGAAGATTGATATAAGTTTGGATAGTGGTATATGACTTGTTCGTGCCGTTGGTTGTGGTCCCGGGGGCCTCGAGGTGATTTCGGATGGTTGACTGAAGATTTTGAGTTATGTTTGGCAGCTGAAGTTTTTCCATTGCTATCATAACCGCACCTGCGGCTAGGGAACTGCAGGTGCGGACTCGCAGAAGCGGAGATCGAGCCGCAAATGCAGCCAAGAGAGCGGTCAGCTGGAACCGTAGAAGCGGTTGTTGGAGCGCACCTGCGCTATCGCAGGTGCGGGCGTTTTGTCGCAGATGCAGAAATGGGCTTTTAAGCAAAAACTACAGATGCGGTGCTTTGGCCGCAGATGTGGTACCGCAGGTGCGAAAATCCTGGGTCAGAAAGTATAAAAGACTTCCTTTGCGATTTTGGTCATTTTTGTCAATATTTCAATTTGGGGTGGAGCTTTTGGGAGCAATTTCAAGGGAGATTTTCACAGGGATTCATTGAGGTAAGGTCCTTGGTTCCTAAGCTCGTTATTATAGTGATTTTTATCATTTTAAGCATGAAATTTGAAGGAAAATCAGTTGTAAATTGGGGGCTAGGGCTTGGTTCATTGGAGAGTTTTGAGTGGTGATTTCAGGGACCATTTGGGGTCCGATTTTGCTACTTTTGGTATGACTGAACTCATGAGATTGTGAGGACTCCAAATTTGTAAATTTTACCCGATTCCGAGACGTGGACCCTGTTGATACCAATTTTTTCCTTGTATTTTTTATATGCAAAATTTCTTTCAAAATAGCATGTACATGCATATATAAGGATGTCCCAAAGTCCTACAATTCCTCCTTAATTGTTTTAAAGATTTTTAATCAATTTACTGCCCTATTTTATCAAGAAAAACCCAATGATGGTTCCTAAAATTATTATTTTTGGTGATTCATATGTTTGTACCAAAATATGGCTAAGATATTTTTCACACATTTCTATAAATTTATTTGGTATTTTTAAGGATAAAATTGCATAATTATATATTATAAGTCATTTTAGTACTCTTAATTTATTTTCAAAAATTCGTTTATTATTTTTTTATAAATTAAAAGGGAAAAAGAGGCTATTTAACTTATAGCCACATTTGGCCTAATTAAACCCAAGCCCCAACCTAAATTAGACCAATCCAATACCCAGCCCAATCAGATTACCCGACCCAGGCCCCAATTATCCTACTCGACCCACCTACCCCATCCAATTTGGACCGTTGATCACTCAGATCAATGGTACCCGTTTAACCTACCTAACTTAAACCAAACGACCCCCCATTACCCCTCATTTTTCCCTCACTCGACTCTATCTCTCTGGTTCTCTCTAGAACCTTCCCCATCCCCTCCTCTCCGATGAATTCTATTCATCTTCTCCGGTTACCCTCTAACCTAGATCCATGGTGGTTTCACCACCCACCAAGCCACCTATGGCTCCTCACGTTTGGTTAACTGAAGCTCCATGACTCGACCATGAAGGGTTATGTCCAGACCTTTGTCGATTCGAGTTCCACGGCCGTCTCCGGCCCCGTTCCGGCAAGCTGTGTCTATTTTGAAGCCTGGTATCGACTCTTTTTGCTTAGATCCAAGCCTTTCTCATCGTTTGGGTTCCTCTGAAAACCTCAGTTTTGAGGTTTTTCTGATCTCTTTAGATATGTCCCATATCCATGCTTTCCGTAAGATTTTAAACGATTTTCCTGGCTTTTCTTTTAGAAAACTACTTTCAAAACCATTTCTTTTCCGATCTAGGGTTTTTCTGAAAGTATTTAAATGTTTCTCTGAGTTTCTTTTTGTGTGTATTTGCCTCTACCATGTTCTTGTATTTTCTTCTACCATGTTCTTGTATGCTCCTTCTACTTTATTTTCTTATACTGTGTTCTGGCATGCTTTTTCTACTGTATTTTTCTCTACTGTATTCTTGTATGTCTCTCATACTGTATCTTCCTTTACTATGTTCTTAAGTGTTTCTTATTAAGTTCCACGTACTGAGTTCTGGTTAAGCTTCTTCTAACTGTTCTTCTCAATTTTCCCATTATGTTTCGAATTAGTTTCTTCTACTCTGTTTTCTTTGAGCTCTTCTACTGTGTTCTGCATGCTACTTTTCTATGAGCTCTAAACCTATTTTAATTTAATTACTTGCCGTCTTATCTTTGCACTCGATTAATGGTGGAAACCCTAGAATTTGGGGGTTCTTTTGAGTTTGGCTATGTGATTTGCCTGAACTAGGGTTTTATTTCAAAACCCCCAACTCTTTCAGACCAATTTCGAGTCTCTAAACTGAGTTGGGACATCCGTGTCTTTCATACGACTCTGACTTTTGCTAAACTCTTCTAAACTCTTTTACACTGGATTTTTCTACTGATTTTACAATGACACGACATCTTGTTTCATGCTTGACATGTCTGTATGCTCTTTATATGTGATGAACTTCACTTTAAAATGGCTTTCGAATTTGTGATTAGTTCAGACTCCTTTCTGAATAGGTCTGATTGATTTTCTTTCCTTATTTGCTGATTTTCCCTGTGACTCGACTTAAGTTAAAAAAACCTTTCTCAGCTTCTCTGACTTGGTTCATTCATACAAAATCTCTGACCTCTGATTTACTGGCTACTAATTGATTTTCTTACCTTAATTGTGCAACCGTGTATTTCAAAATTTTGTACTTAAATAAAATTTCTATGTATTTACCCCTAATTGCCTACTTTGCATAAAGTCCTTTTAATTTCTTTCCTCAAATAATTTTTACCCGTTTCTGAATTCCTTAATTAAAGGAAGTCTTGTGTGATTGATTCTTAATTGATATTTAGTTCCTTAACTGCTTTCTTGCCTTATTTCTGCCTGATTTTCACACTATAAAGGCACGACCCTTCCACAAACTCAACACATATACACAGTCTTCATGGCTTACACTTAAACAATAATATTCTCTCTTCTTATCTGCACTGTGGCCTGTTTACGAGACCTATTGTTTTTCTCTACTTGTTTCTTTGAAAATGGTATGTCCTGATTTAAGCTTCAGCATCACAACAATGTGTTTATTTATAGTTTGTGTATCTATGTCTACTTACTGTTTCTATAGAGCTCAATATTTCAATTAGCATGCTGACCTCTTTCTATTTGTTTATGCTATGAATCCCTACTCCTTACCCCCTTATGTGTTTAAGCTATGGTTTAAGACATGGCAATATATAAGTTATTGTCCATGAATTAAAATTGTATCCTTTGGGATCCTAGCCTCTAAACAGTGTGTTCTAATAGGCTTATGGGCATACTAGCACTCCCTATTGCTGGGTATGCCCACAGTCTGCTCTTGCCTCTTTCAACTTCCCTATTTCCCTGCACCCCTATGTGTATTTATTTGTAACTGTTTCCCTTTCCCTTTCCCCCTTTCAGCACTTTATTTCTGCACTTGCACTCTCTCTTAGTCCCTAAGTTCTGCCCCTCTCTTGTTAGCCTTGCCTTGGGAACTTGAGTTCCCTCTGAACTTGGACACTTGAGGGCTGACCCTTCCACATTGCACTATGTCTTAATCTGGTGATAAATTTGGGTGTGAGAACTGCCCGGAGTCCATATGAGACTCTTAGGGAACTCTAACACATTTAAATGGGAGAAAGGCTTTGGATCATGATCTCATTAGAGTTGGTTTACTTCATATTTCAAACAGGAAGTCTGAATCAGGCTTTCCTTGATTGTACTTTTTAATTTTTGATGTATTCTTTTATTTTTCTTGGCTGTAATAATTTGTAATAGGTACTTTCTGATAACTATGTATGCAAAAGGTAGATATCGTGCCTATAGGTACTTTTTGAATTTCTGCACTCTCATATAGATATCCTGCCTATAGGTATACTTTCTGAATTCTGCATTTCTCATATAGATACCATGTCTGTAGGAATTCTGCATTCTCTCATATAGATACCATGTCTATAATTACGTGAAAATCTAAATTCTGCATATAGAAAATACGCCTATAGGTCTTTCTGAATCTTGCATATCCATTCTTCATTAGGAAATCATGTTTATAAGTCTTAATCAGTCAACTGCAATTAGATATCATGTTCATAGGCTTTAAACAAAAACCCAGCACCTAGATATCATGGTTTTAGGTTTTATGCATTTTACTATGTCCATAAAAGTGTTTAAATATCAACAACGCATAGAAAGCATGCCTATATGAACTATTAATCAAGTATGCCTATAAGTCTAATACCAGTAATAATGGCGTACCATCAGTTGCAGAACTTATGATCTCTCGCTAAAACTTGCCTTTCTTTAATAACTGACAACTTTTCTTAAATAAATATGTATTCAGTTTACTTCATTATTTCTGAAATCAGTAGATATCATGCCTATAGGACCCTCGTCCAACACTTAGGCAAACCATAGGGTAAAATTTATAAAAACTGAATCAGATTTTATTAGCTACAACCAGCAGGCAGACCTGATTCGGGCTTCTTATCTGAACTATGTAATAAATCAGTCTGCCTCAACCTTTAAGTTTTAATTAGACCCTAAACAGTATATGCAAGAAATGCTAAATTATGTGCTTCTCTGTCAAAGGAGGTATATCTGAGCCTTTTACTTATTATGTGTTTCCCCAACTTGCTATACATATTTTTGTATGTCGCCTTAGAGTTTTTGCCTTTGAAACTATAAACAAGCCCTTCCCTTTAGGATTAGTAGTCCTAAATACCTCCGGGACCGATAGGATTGGGGTGGGTAATAGCATGCAATAAGTAAACGAGACCATTCCGCGCTTTAATACCTTAACGAGGTGGGAAAGGGTAGATGTGGATATGATGACCATGCGATAACATCACGTGTAGCACCTCATTGAGGAGTGATTACCGGATGTTTTGTGGGGTAATCCATATTATTTATAAACCTAGGACCCCCTTTCCTTTGTTTCTTTGTTTCTTGTTTCTTCTCCAAAATTTTAAACTATTTCTCTAAGAATAATCAGTTTCCTTTTGGTTCTTTCTAACTTTGCTTATTTGTAACCATTATATGAAAATCCCCATTACTTGATGTTTTTATTTGCCTATGTGTTATTTGCACTTAAGTCACAATAATAGTTTTGCTGGGAACCACACTAGTGGATCCTGAGGGGTGCCTAACACCTTCCCCTTGGGATAATTTCAAGCCCTTACCCAATCTCTAGTTATTCAAATCAAACCCTTCTTAGTGTCCTAATGCACTTAAATCATTAGGTGGCGACTCTTAAATTCAAACCCAATTTCCAAAAGGGAACGAGTTGTCCTCCCAAATGTCATAAACTCGATTTCGCAAGAAAAAAGGGGCGCGACAGGCTCGGGGGGCATTGTGGTTATTTTTTCCTAATTTTGCATATTAGCTTAGAATTAATTAGTTGAATTAGTTAGTTGAAGTGTTATTTACATTATTCAACTACTTTGAATAGATTTGGGCAATTTGGAGTCAGATACTCGTGGCAAGAACGTGGTATAAACTTGATTGAGCTGGTTCGAGGTAAGTGGCTTGTCTAACCTTGTGTGGGGGGACATTCCCCCTAGGATTTGGTATTGTTGTTATATGAATGTTGTGTACATGAGGTGACAAGTGCGTACACGTGCTAATTGTTGGAAACCCATTTTTCATTAAGTAAATTAACTGTGTTTCTTCTTCTTGAACATTACTTGTATTTTTAAACCTACTGCGTAGTTTAGGGAAGCATGCTTAGTGTATTAATTATCCTATCTACTTAAACTGTTTATGTGAACTCTGTGCAGTATGTTAGAATATAAATCTCTGTTTCTTAGTACGAACTTGAATGAAATTGTGGACTTTTTCCTTGATAATGTTATGTTTTTATTTTGGGGCTACGGATAAGTATTCCGGGAGATCCCTTGCACATATATTGAGGATACCAAGAGATCCTCGGGATACCAAGAGATCCCCAGCACATATATTGAGGGTACCAAGAGATCCTCGGGATACCAAGAGATCCCTAGTACATATGATACCAAGAGATTCTCGGGATACCAAGAGATCCCTAGCACACATATTGAGGATACTAAGAGATCCCCGAGTATTTATGTTTGGGACTACGGGACAGGATCCAGGGAGATCCCCTAGCGATGTTTCTGTGTACTGAGTGAATATTTTTCTCTGATTTCTTCTCATTTTCTGATATTGCTTGATTATACTATTGCACCTTACGCTGTCTTACTTTGATTTTTATTTTATAACCGGTAGGGCCCTGACCTTCCTCGTCACTACCCGACCTAGGTTAGGCTTGGCACTTTCTAGGTACCGTTATGGTGTATTCATGCCCTTTCCTACATATTTCCCGTGTGCAGATCCAGGTACATCGACTCAGCCATATCGTTAGCGAGGCGAGGCATTATCTAGAGACTTTGAGGTTTATCTGCCGCGTTCGCAGACCGAGGAGTCCTTATATACTCTCTTTTAGTTATAGCCCTTTTGTACTTTTCTTTTATTTAGACACTCTGGAGTTAGAACACTGTAGTTATTCAATAGCTGGTGATTTCACGAGTTTCCGGGTTTTTGAAAATGTAGTTTAGTTTGAGAGTTTGTATTGTATATGCTGTGCGACATCTTAAATGTTTCATTATGTTATTTCACAATTTTTGGCTAGTTTTACTTTGTTGTTTCTTTTTCCATATTTTTGTCACGCTTACCTAGTCATAGAGACTAGGTGCCGCCACGATAGTTCACAAAGGGCGAACTGGGATCGTGACACTTTCACTGAAGCGAGACCTCAGATGTGGTTCTCTAATCATAGGTGCGTAAATCGCTGAAGGTAGTGGCCTTCATTTAATATGGTAATGTGTCATTTTTGACACATTTCATTCATTTCTTGGGCTATTTGGGAGCTTCAAAAGGGGAGATTTTGGCCTAGCATTGTGAGGTAAGTTATATCTACCTAATGTGAGTTTAATACATAGTTTATAGGTAGATTATAACATGTAAATTAGTGAATTTTGGGTTTAGAGTAAAACCTAGGGTTTTGATAAAAACAAGAATTTAACCATGAAATTTGTTATGGAATGTAGTAGAAATGATATATTCTTTATCCTTAGGTTATGGGTAAATACTTTCTTTAAATTTTTGGAATTCGAGCACGTGCGCATAGGGGTGAATTTTAGGAACCTTGCATTTAAGGTTAGGAAATTGGTTTAATAGTTATAATATGAACTCATGAGCATATATTGACTAATTATTACTCCATTTAAATAGTTTTGGATCGTTCGGCTCTGATTTGAGGGTTTGAGCATATTCTTGAAATTTGAAGTAAGCTTTGGGACGAGGCATGTCTCATTTCTAACCTTGTAAGAGGGAATTAACCCCATAGGTGAATTAAATAAATGTATGTGACTATCTATAGAGGCAACATACATACGTGGTGATGAGAGTCAGTACGTAGCTATTATTATGCTAATTGTGTACGTGGTGACTAATGGACTAGACTACAACCTCCTATTTTTAGGGGCGAGCATCGGAGAATGCCCAGGATTTCATTGATAGGTGTAGGGACAGAATGCATAACATGAGGACATTAGAGTCTCATGGGGATGACTTCACTACTTTCTAGCTGGAGTGCAGAGCCGTAGATGGTGGCAATCTTATGTTCTTGGCAGGCTAGCAGGTTCTCCTCCCATTACTTGGAGTCAGTTCACACAGCTTGTCGTGGATAAGTATATTCCACCCTCTGAGAGGGAAGAGTTGCGGTACTAGTTTGAGCAGATCGATCAGGGTCAGTGTCAGTGACCGACTATGAGGCAAGGTTTTATAAGTTGTCCCGCCATGCACTGATGATACTTCTTATTGACGCAGAGAGGGTGCGGAGGTTTGTTACAGGGTTGCATTTTGGTATTAGGGCCAACAAGTCCCGAGACGTTGAGATGGAGACTCCTTATCAACTGGTAGTAGAGATTTCTTGGATGATTGAGTGCTACCGTCTGAGAGATCGAGAGCTGATGCAACAGGACAAGAGGGCTCAATTCTTTAGAGAGTTTAGAGGTGCCCTTACTAGGGGCATAGGTCAGTTTGGGAGGGGTCAGCCCAGTAGGCTCCCATATTCAGCACCACCACCTCCTCGAGGTGCTCCAGTGCGCCCCTATTTCGGCGCCATACCAGAGAGTTCTTACCGCCTGCCAGCTATCCAGGGTTCTTTCAGTGGGTATTCAGGTCCCTAGGGTTCTTCTAGCTCCTACTTCAGTGCTATACCGGAGAGTTCATACTACCCATCGGCTATTCAGGCTTCTTCCAGTGGGTCTAAAGTCCATATGGGTCATACATCAGGGTAGCAGATCACCACACCGAGGGGTTATTTTGAGTGCAAAGACCTTAGTCATATGAATAGATAGTGCCCTATACTTTAGGGCAAGGTAGTGCAATAGGGTCATCAACCTATGATTTCAGCACCAACTATCCAGTCGCCTAGCGGCGGAGGGCAGACTGGTAGAGGTCGTCCTAGAGGTGGAGGCCCGGTAGGGAGAGGTCAGCCAGCTACTAATCAGATAGGTGGAGGCCAGCCAGCCGGTGCTCCAGCCATATTATATGTTTTTCTAGCCACACCAAATGCATTGGCCTCGGATGCTGTTATCACACATATTGTTTTCATCTTCGGTAGATTTGCTTCAGTGCTATTTGATCCAGGGTGTACCTATTCATATATATCATCTCTGTTTGTTCATTTTCTGGATATTCCTTGTGAGTCCTTGGGTACTCATGTTCATATGTCCCCTAATGTGGGCAATTTTGTGGTTGTGGATCGTATCTATCGACCGTGTGTGGTCACATTCTATGGTTTTGAGACTAGAGCATACCTCATGTTGCTTCATATGACCGACGTTGAGGTCATCCTGGGCATATTGGTTATCCACATACCACGCCGTCCTAGATTGCCATGCCAAGACTGTTACTTTGGTGATGCTAGAGTTGCTAAGGTTGGAGTGGAACTGTTCTTCAGTTAGTACATCTAGTTAGGTTATTTCTTTTCTGTAGGCTTGGTATACAGTCGAGAAGGGTTGTTTAGCTTATCTAGCTTATGTTTGGGACACCACCGCAGTCTCCGACGATTGATTCAATTCCAGTGGTCTGGGAGTTCGCTGATGTGTTCCCTTCTGACCTTCCAAGCATGCCACTGGATTGTGATATTGATTTCTGTATTGATTTGGCTCCAGGTTCCCAGCCTATATCTATCCTATCATAATGTATGGCTCCGAAATAGTTAAATGAGTTGAAGGGGCAACTTGAGGAGTTGTTGGCAAAGGGGGTTGTGAGACCGAGTGTGTCACCTTAGGGTGCATGAGTGTTATTTGTGAAGAAGGCGGGACTATGCAAATATGCATTTATTACTGCTAGTTGAACAAGGTTACCATTAAGAATAAGTACCCGTTCATGCATTGATGATTTGTTCGGCCAGTTGTAGGGTTCTAGGGTGTTCTCTAAGATCGACTTGAGATCAGGGTATCATCAGCTGAATATTTGGGACTCAAATGTTCCGAAGACTACCTTCCGTACTAGATATGGCCATTATGAGTTTCTGGTAATGTCCTTCGGCTTGACTAATGCCCCAGCGGCGTTTATGGACTTGATAAATAGGGTGTTCAGTCCTTATATTGATTCTTTTGTTATTGTCTTCATTAATGACATCTTGATTTACTCGCGTAGCCTATGGGAGCACGAGTAGCATTTGAGAGTAGTGCTTCAGGCATTGCGAGAACATAAACTATATGCTAAGTTCTTCAAGTGTGAGTTTTGGCTTGAGTCAGTAGCATTCTTAGAGCATGTTGTATCAGGAGAGGGTATTAAAGTGGATCCTAAGAAGGTTGAGGCAGTTCAGGAGTTTCCTGGGGTTAGCAGGTTATTAACGCTAATTTGTGCAGGGCTTTTCATCTATTGCATCACCTTTGACTAGATTGACCCAGAAGGGTGCTCCTTTCCATTGGTCTGATGATTGTTGAGTTTTAGAAGCTCAAGATAGCTTTGACTACAACACTTGTTCTAGTGTTGCCTTCTAGTTCAGGGGTGTGTACGGTATATTACGATGCTTCAAGCATTGGTTTTTGATGTGTATTGATGCAGGAGGGTGCGTTATTGCTTATGCTTCATGCCAGCTGAAGGTTCATGAGAAGAATTACCCTATGCACGACCTAGATTTAGCAGCGTTTGTTCCTACTATTAAGATATGGAGGCATTATCTGTATGGGGGTGTCATGTGAGGTTATAATGATCATCTCAACTTATAGCATTTGTTCAAGCAGAGGGACCTCAATTTGAAGCAACGTAGATGGTTTGAGTTACTAAAGGATTATGACATCACCATTCTCTATCATCCGGGCAAGGAAAATGTGGTCACGGATGCCTCAAGCAGGAAGACAGAGAGTATAGGTAGCTTGGCTTACATTTTAGCGAAGGAGAGGCCACTAGCTTTGGATGATCAGTCCTTAGCTAATAGACTTGTGAGGTTGGATATTTCAGAGCCAAGCCGAGTCCTTGCGTGTGTTGTTTGTCAGTCTTCATTATTGGAACAGATCAAGTCTCGGTAGTTCGATGATCCACATTTGACAGCTCTCAGAGAGACGGTACTATAGGGTAGTGCCAATGAGGTTTATATTGGCAAGGATTGGGTTTTGCGACTCCAGGGTCGCCTATGTGTTCCTAATGTCAATGGATTAAGGGAGAGGATCCCAGAGGAGGCACACAGTTCACGGTATTCTATTCATCCAGGTGCTGCGAAGATGTATCGTGACCTGAGGCAATATTATTGGTGGTGGCGGATGAAGAAAGAAATAGTTGAGTTTGTGGCTAGGTGCTTGAACCGCCAGCAAGTTAAGTATGAGCACTAGAGGCCAGGTTTCCTACTTAAGCAGATGCCTATACCTGAGTGGAAATAGGAGTGCATTACTATGGACTTCGTAGTTGGATTGCCGCGGACCTTGTAGAAGTTTGATGTAGTTTGGGTCATTGTCGATAGGTTGACTGAGTCGGCACATTCATTTCGGTTGTGACCACTTATACTTCAGAGAGTTTGGCTCAGATCTACATTCGGGAGATAGTTGGGTTACACAGTGTGGCTATTTCCATCATATCAGATAGGGGCCCTCGGTTCACTTCCCATTTCTGGAGAGCCGTATAGAGTGAGTTGGGGACCCGTGTAGAGCTCAATACAACATTTCATCTGCAGACCAACGGACAGTCGGAGTGGACAGTTCAGATTTTGGTGTTCATTCTTAGAGCATATGTGATTGACTTTAGAGGGAAGTGGGATCGGTTCTTTCCTTTGGACGAGTTTTCTTACAACAATAGTTATCAGTCCAGCATCGAGATGGCTCCATTTGAGGCTTTATATGGTCGGCGATGTCGTTATTCTATCGGGTGGTTTGAGCTTGGCGAGGCTAAGTTTTACGGTACAGACTTGGTGAAAGATTTCTTAGAAAAGGTAAAGTTGATTCAGGAAAGACTCCGCACAGCATAGTCTAGACAAAAGATTTATGCGGATCAGAAGGTGCGGGATGTATCACGGCGAGAAGGTTCTCTGGAAAATCTCGTCGATGAAGGGTATTATGATATTCGGGAAGAAAGTTAAGTTGAGCCCAAGGTTCATAGAATCATGTGAGGCATTGAGGCGAGTTGGGGAAGTTTCTTATAAGCTTGCTTTACTTCACACTCTATCAGGGGTTGACCCAATTTTTCACGTGTCTATGCTTCGGAGGTATCAGGCTGGCTCGTCTCATATGTTAAACTTCAGTACTATTCATCTAGATGACAACTTGGGTTATGAGGAGGAGCCATTTGCCATTGTTGATAGACAGGACCACCAGTTGAGATCTAAGAGGATTTCTGCGGTGAAGGTCTAGTGGAGGGGCCAACCCGTCGAGAAGGGGACCTAGGAGTCCGAGGAGGACATGCAGAGCAGATATCCACACTTATTTAGCACTTCAGGTATGAATCTAAACCCCTTCAAGGACAAACGTTTGTTTAAGAGGTGGAGAATGTAACGACCCGACTGGTCATTTTGCTTTCTAGAACCCTGTTCCCTGATCACGCCCAACTCTAGTCCTAAAAAGGATAAGCGGTCGCTGCAAATATAATCCGGTCTAAAAGTCCGGAGTCGAATCCCACAGAGAACTAAGGCTTAGTTGTATTTGTTTAATATCACCA
>MU765281.1:0-12557 GCA_026770625.1 Nicotiana glauca | reverse complement strand
TCTTAAAAATCCCGTTTTTACACTTCAGTCCCTCAACTTTACGGCGCCTGCCGCGGTCGCGGTGGAACCGCGGCCAAACCACCCTTCGGAATCTCAAAACTTCAGCAGCCCTCACCCACCGCGGTTCTGCCGCGGTCGCGGTAGAACTGCGGCAAAACAGTATCTCTGATTCTTCAGGGCTGTCCAGGTGTGGTTTCCATGAAATTTTGCATATATGGCCTTTTTCTTCTACTTTTAACTTCAAAATTGCTCCTTAGCCTTCCTTAACCATTTTGTACCTACAATTCATGAAAAACACTAATAAGAGCATTTTGTCATCATATATATCATCAAAACAACATAAGAATGTGATTATTTAAGGCGTGATTATAGTCAAATTCACCTATTATCGACTAATTGTACATAAAATTGTATATCCACACACCACAGACCTTTGCACCATCTCTTTTAAAAATTGTGTATGTACAATTCTAACTTAATTAGTTTTCGACGAGGTCAGGTATTATGTTCCCTCCATATATTCGCTTTTTGTGTGCTAATATACTGGTTAGCTGTAAGCCTATCTCCCCCCAACCCCCACACACACACACAAAAAAAACATTCTCGTGCTCTTTTCCTTTTAAAATCCAGTAGCAGTTGGAGAATTAGAGTTATAAGTGGAAATGGCAGAAGAGAAAGAGAGAAGAAGAGCAGTGAATTCATTCTCCTTGAAAATGAGAATTTTATGGCTCCTCATAGTAGGTGCCTAGGTCAACTAAAGTTACCTATAAGTCTACAACTTTTAATTAGTTGGGGAGGCATATTTAGTGGAAAAGAAAAACCGCAATATTGTTTATACTAGGTGATGACCCAATAAAACAACCAGTGCATTGTTACTTATAATAAATAAATAGTACCTTTCTCTGTCAAATATTGATAATCTCGAAGTTGGGGGATTTACCTGTTGCTCGTGATTGACGAACAAAAGAAACACTGTTGATATTTAGTCTACTATAAATACTACTTACAAACAAAGATCGATTATCTTTAGCATTTCAGTTTTGCAATGACAATGAGGAAAGTTGACTTTACTGTTTCATATTTCGTTGTGATGACTCTTCTTCTTCTGCCTCTATATGTTTCCACAAAGGCAGCAGCAGGAGCAGGCTTGTTCATCTTTGGAGACTCCACAGTGGATGCAGGAAACAACAACTATATTGAAACCATTCCTGAGAACAGAGCCAATTATGAACCATATGCCCAGAATGGTTTTTTCCAGGAGCCTACTGGTCGCTTCTCCGATGGTCGTATCATCGCTGATTTCATAGGTGAGATGACCAACCACTATTCTTTCTCCAATTTCAAGAAATACAGCAGGTTGAAAAGTTTCACATCCGCAAAAGAATTTAATTACTTTGATATGTTTAAGCCAAAAGTGACTTTTTTCTTTTGTTAAAATGGTATGACATCAATCCTATTTGGACAAGGCATCTCATGTTCACCAGTGTCGGAGAAGGGTCGCACCCAAGGGATATAATGTAGGTAGCCTACTGTGATATAAACATCAGTGGCTGATTCCACATCACAAACACATGCCTTATAGGTCATATTGAGAGAACTTGACCGTTGCTCTAAGACTCCTCTTCCTGGCCCATATTTAATATGGATAAAAAATGGATTAATCGGTTGATAATATTCATATTATCTATGGCTTCTTGATTATGATCACTTTTGGAAGAATTACTAGTCTTCGAAACTTGAGGAACCCCCAATTTGAATTTTTATAAATATAAATGTTAAACCTATTAGTTATCCATTTTATAAGTGGATAATATAACTCTTATCCATATTTGACTCATTCTTAAAAATTCATTATCCAACTCATTTTTAGTGGACAATATGGATGTATAACTGTAATTTTGATCTATTTTGCCACCACTGTCTATATATAGTATATAATTTCCTAAAAATGGATGATGGTGATGCAGCTGAATATGCAAAGTTGCCACTAATTCCTCCCTACCTGCAACCCCATGTTGCTGATTTCAGCAATGGAGTTAACTTTGCTTCTGGAGGAGCTGGAGTTCTTTCCACTACTCATCCTGATTTGGTATGGGCATCAGCATTTTCATCTCCAATTACTAACAATATACTTACCACTTCCTTACTATAGATAAGTATACATATATTTTGTCTAAAATCCTTTTCTCTATATGTTATATATCCACCATGTTAATTATTCGTGATCGAATATCAGGTTATTAATCTTGAGAAACAATTAAAGTACTTTGAACAAGTGCAAAAATCACTAGCAGAAAAGTTAGGAGCAGCCAAAGCAGAGGAAGTCATATCGGAAGCAGTTTACTTCATCAGTATAGGAAGTAACGATTACATGGGGGGTTACTTTGGTAACGAAACGATGCAGCAACTCCACGGCCCGGAAGAATATTTAGGGATGGTCGTTGGCAACTTGACTCAGGCAATTCAAGTAAAACTACAAGCAATTATATTTTTCCTTCTCTATGTTGTTGTTTAAAATTGTACTTATATACAATATTTCAATGACAAGGAATTGTATGAGAAAGGCGCCAGAAAATTTGGTTTCTTAAGCTTGTCACCATTGGGATGTTTACCAGCTCTCAGAGCTCTAAATCCAAGAGTTAATTACGATAATGAAGAAGCTGTAGGAGGTTGTTTTGAAGCTGCTTCTGATCTTGCATTGGCTCATAACAATGCTCTCAGAATTGTCCTCGAAAGCCTTCAACACATATTGCAAGGCTTTAAGTATTGTAACTCCAACTTCTACGATTGGCTTCTCCATAGAGTTAACAATCCTTCAAAGTATGGTACGTATCCTCTTTCTACCATTTCGCCTACTAGCTAGCTTATTGTTACTAATTAACTTTTGAGTTAATTAATAATTTGACGGGGGTAAAGTTGCGCACACATTACGCTCCTCTGACCCTACTCATTGGATTACAATGGGTTTGTTGTTGTTGTTGATAATTCGCCATTATTGTTGCGTTATTAGGTTTCAAGGAAGGAGTGAAGGCGTGCTGTGGAACAGGGCCTTACGGAGGTAAAAATACATGTGGTGGGAACAAAAAGGATACTGAATATGAGATTTGCGATAATGCCAAAGACTATATATGGTTTGATTCATTTCACCCGACAGAAGGCATACATGAACAATTTGCAAAAGCTCTCTGGGATGGACCATCCTCCTCTGTTGGACCTTACACACTTCAGGACCTCTTCTTTGGTAAAGAAAAACAAACTATAGCTGATATTGTCGATATATAATACAGAGAACCAGCAGCTGCAGAAATTTCCTAGTGTTAGTGGATACCAAGATAAAGTTGACTATGTGTTATCAATTGCGCAACTAACGGTTAAAATCCAAATTAAATTTTATCCAATTGAAGCATCAACTTTTGTATTAGTGGGATCACCAATATGAACACAAATAATTTGATTGTTTTGTGTTTTTCATTTTCGTGGAAGCAAGCTCAAAGATGTAATTGTACAACTACATTTTGCAAATGAATATGTTAACATTTAGTCAGCTTGGTGGAATTAACTTTTTTTCTCAGTCCTACTAAACATGTACAGTAAACAAATATGAAATTATTTTTTTCACGTCGGACCTCTTTTGTAAGCTATGTTTGGCATGTGTACGAGCAGGGGCGCGGGCAATTTAGTAAAAGAGATACATTGCTTAAATAACCCAAGGGAAAAGTAGCTCTTAACCAGAATCTAAGAAGGAAAAATGTTAGTCGAAAATGATAATGTATAAGGAAAATGCTCGAAATATTTTCTACATATACCCAATTGTTTTCTACATTTTGTGAGATCAGAATGTAATATCATTATATTTCTTTCTTTAAATCTTATGTGATTCGGCCTAAGGCATGCCTACCAACTTCCTAAACCGAGAAAATCTAATCCAACTACCACAACATAAAGGCAAAAGGGGAAATAAAAGAAGACAGTAGAATATAGTATTTTAAGGCTTCTGCCTATAATCACCTCAATACTTCACCACATCACCCAGATAAAGAAGCACAAGAACAACAAAATAAACCCAAAACCAGAAAGAAAAAAAGAAGAAAAAATTTTAAAACAAGTAGGAGAAACATACGCCCTATCATTCCTGAGAAGCTTTCACAGCATCCGCCATCAAATTCACTTGTTCCTCCATCAATATTATCTCATTTAGCTGTTGTTCAGCCCTAGCAATCTTCATGGAGTGTGACTTTATTAGCATTTCATGTCTCTGCTCCTTGCTTACCAACTCAGGATTTTGCCTGAACCAATCTTCTAGGTCAGCAGCACTTCCTCCGTATAAAAACAAACTTGAATATTGTTTTGAACTACCAGCAAATAGACTGTTCTTTTCTTTTGCAATAATCCTTTTACCAGCTTTCGGCACTCTGTCTTCAACTTTAGTTGCTCCCTTCTCTTTGGCAATTTGGGTTTCATTATCCCAAATTCTTTGGGAGAGTTTGAACAAATTTCTCCTCGTGAGGTTGACAACATTATTCTTATATTTGCTTTTAAGTTTATCAACTGTGTCTTGCAGTTGATTTTTGCTGGCCTTTTTCCGCATAAGTTTATTTTTGAATAAGTTTAGAGAAGCCATTTCAGAGAAATGGAAGCAATTTTTTTCTACTATTTGATCTTCAATTGGAATGTTGTTTTCATTTTGAAGTTGAACACCATTTAAATACTAAAGTATTTGGTGATCTAATCGAATCGGCAGTGAAAATATTCGGATATGGTTCATGCTTTTAAATCTTTTGAGCTTCCCAAGGGATGTGCATGTATTTCATCTAACTGTTTATGCTCAGGAGCGGAGCTACCTTTGTACGAGAGGTGTCAACTGATACCCCTTCACCGGAAAATAACACTGTGTAGATAAGTATTTTAAAAAAAAAATTGAATATATACAAGGGGTTGACAACCCTTGACCCAAGACAAACATCCCAGTGCAATGGTCAAGGGGTGTCAAAAGCTACGGAAGGTCACAAGTTCAATTTCCGATTGTAGCATAATTTCTTTTGATTTTAACACCCATTTGTATAAATCCTGGCTCCGCCACTGTTTATCCTCATTTAACTATTGACTTTTCAATAAATTATAATCCCTAGATTATAAGGATTTTATAAGTTAGTTAGTGAAAAAATTAATTACCGTGCAGTTCTCAGAATCTAATTTGGTTTCCACAGGTCTTCACCATTTTTTCAAAGTTACTTCGTCAAAGTCTAACACGTCTTCCAAATTCCTTCCGTCCAAAATAAGTGACCAATTTATTTTAGGCACACTCATTAAAAAAATATTAAATTTTAGATAAAAATAATTAGTATGACTAAACTGCCCTTAATTAAATGTTGCAGCATAATTTAATGTGAAAAGTAAAAAACTTTTTAAGAATACGTATATAAGAGTAATTTTGAAAAAATAAATTGAATATTTTCTTGATTATATAAACGTTCACTTATTTTGGACCAAAATAAAATAAATTGATCACTTATTGTGGACTAGAGGGAATATATCAGTCCGGAAAGGTAGTCGAGAATTGGACTTCACACATTTTCATTTCTTTTGGAACGTGTATGTTTTTTCTTATCTAATTTTCTACTCCCTCCGGTCCAAAATAAGTGATTTTTTTGCCTTTTTCTTGTGGTCCAAAATAAGTGATTTTTTCAGATTTCAAGAATGAATTAATTATTTTTTTCCTACATTGTCCTTGGAGTAAATAGTGTTGGAATATGTGTTAGGAGTGTTTATGTGAGATAATAAAGGTTAATATGGTCAATTCTATTGCTAATTAATGTTAAAAGGTGAATTTCTTAATTTGTGTGAAAACATCCAAAAAAAATCCTTTTTGGACCGGAGGGAGTAGCTTGTACTAAATATAGAGAAAAATCTTGAATTTTAAGAATATATTCATCCCACATTGAATACTACATAAACGTTAATTTTAACGAAAATTCTCGGTAATTGGAGCAGGCCAGTGAAGAGAAGTGCAATAGTTTTTGTTGTCCAATGTGGAATTAATTCAAAAACTTTAAATGGTGGTCTACTTAAATTCACCACACAAAAGAATGTATACACACATTTTTGAATAAATCTCCAATGATAATAAGAAGTTAAGACAGTCATGCCATCTTCAACTATATACTATATAGTTTGACCAACAGGATGTTGACATAATATTACAATAAACTAGTAGTCGTACTTGCGTGATGCGCGGCCAATAATTAAATTAAATTATGATCGGCTTGAACATATTAAATTATATTGCTCTAATAAATTTCAATTGTCATCTTATTTGCCAATACAATACTTTCAATAATAAAATCTCTATTAAATTAAAGTGGCTTATTTTCGTTCTTTTTAAATAACCATTAATACCCTTTGTCAAAACAACAAAAAAACGTTTATATATTGCTTACTGGCTTTTCGAAAACCACTCTCGTAGGAGGTGCATGAAAACTTACTGAGAAATTTTGGGAGATAAACTGCTTCTGTAACATCCAAGGATTAGCAACAAGCAGTTTAGAAAAGACATGTATTTCTTTTTTATAATGGTTGTATCTGGACCATTATTATACACAGATCGACTATTCCACCAGATACACACTTGTCTTTCCTTATTATTGGTATTGGTGTTTACATGTAAAATAGTACAGTTGAATTTATAATGTGGTTTATAGACAAACGAATCGATTTGATCCCAAAATGATAAATAAATAAAATAAAATACAGGATTAAGCGTTAAAATTGAGATAAGACAGCAAACAACTTGGTTCCTGGAGTAAGGCTTCCGAAGACAGCAACCGGAATATCAATAAATAGAAAATAGAGTATTATTGAGTTTAGAATAATGTGTAGCATAAGTTTGTCAAAAAAATTCCTCTTTACAATGGTTGTTGAAGTCATTATTCATAGCTACACCTAGGGAATAAGGTCCTAAGATCAAGCCCCTCTTAAATGATAATTATTGGGGCCATTAATGAATGTCTAACGACAGGCTATGAATACCAAAATTCTCTATAACGGATTATGTATTAATACTGAAGAATATTCTTCATTGAATGTATCGGGTGGCAAACATTCGTTTGTTTTCGTTAGCAATAGAGGTGTTAAACGGGCCGGGTCAGCCCGGTTCCGGACCGGCACAGACCGGTAGAACCCGGAACCGGCCCGGACCGGTAAGGGGGGGCTGGGCTGGGCTGGGTAGGGGCTGGGCTGGGTTTGGACGGTTTAAATTTTTTAAACGGGTTACCTGGCCCGGTAAAACCCGTTAGATGAACCGTGCCATTAAACCGGTTAACCGGCCTGGCCCGGACCGGCCCAAAACGTGAATATAACATGAATATACTGTGAATATACTATGAATATACTATGAATATACTATAAATATACCATGAATATACCAATTATTGTATACTAATTAACATAATTTAAAATTATTGAAATTTAACATATAGTGTATATATTTAGGGTATAAAACTATAAATGCTCAAATCATCGAATATGATGGTAACGTATTATTTTTAAAATATGCTATATATGTGTTATTTTATTTTAAGACAATTTATATTATTTTAAAATTATTAGACGTATTTATGCTTAATGTTTTAGTTTGTTAGATGAAATTGAAGTATTATTAATTTATTATGCATGAAAATTTAGTTTTACTATTTTTTTGTTAATTTACTTTTTAAATGCAAACTTTAATTTTGAATTTGTCCACTGGCCTTGGTCTTGAGGTCTATAACCTTTGATTTCTGCGGGGATATCCTTCTTGACACTGATCCATCCCTTTGTCAATCTCCTCTTGCTGGGGAAATCCTGACACTGGCTTTGCGATTGTTCCTTCCTGACTTATACCACTTGGATGCTCTAATCAGATCTCGTCTTGCATAATTGGAAGGCTGGTGGCAAATTTTGGAGTCATTTCTCACTTGTTCTGACCAAACAGACTCTACTGCGGAATTTTCTATGAAACGAGAAAGATAAAAAGGAACAGAATAAACAACAAAAGAAGAGATGACTCTCTAACAAGAGAAACTATAAAATAAAAACCTATCAAACACGGATACCGACTCTAATGGTCATGACATGCACATGTGGCCTATCCTCCGTCGTCAATCATCTTTCAAGATCTTCGTTTGGTGATTCCCCATCTGATTCTTACCCTTATTTGACTTGTAGTGCCCTAAGGTTTTCAGTATCAAGCCTCTCTCATTTTGATTTTTCTCTCAGCTTTCATCGCCTTATGGTGCCCGTGAAGGTTTTCACCGATAAGACTCTCTCATTTGTATTACTTCTCAGCTGGGGATTGGGGTGTTACCGCTAAGACTCTCTCATATTTCTTTTCTGTTGGGAGTCAGAGTCTTTTCTGCTGGTAATCAGAGTGTTATGTTCTGGTAAGACTCTCTCTTTTTCCTAACTTGGCCTCTTTTGAAGATTAGTCAAAGGGTCTTTCTTTGGACCGTAACGTGGGATTTGGATAGGGCTAGAAAGAAAAGGTGCTTAAAGGCTCAAAAATACATCAATTTGGGTTCAAAATTACAACCTTCAGAACTAGATTTATTTATAATAACACAACTTTTGCCCCAGATTCTTACTTGGGGATTTTTTGATTTTTTGTTACACTATGACCGAGCCGTGAAGCGCCTACGTCTCCTCTTTGAGGAATCAGGTCAAACGTAGTTCCCAATTCCTCGTTGTTCTAGTCTTTCTTTTCACTTATTATTTTCTGTTTTTCTTCTTTATCTTTTTGTTTCCTTATCTCCTTTTTTTTTCTCTTCTTTTGTTTTTTTTTTCAAAACTTCCATGTTTGTGCTTCTAGTCTTTGCTACTGATTCCGAAGGAGGGATATGAAAAAAAACAAATAAGGCTCAACGGTTTAACGAAGGATAAAGTGTTTGGATAGCAGAACAAAATGCCTACGTCATTCCAATCTTCAAAACATACCAAGTACAAATTACACGATTTACATTCGTCATATCTTTAAAGCACTGTTGGGCAACACTCTCATTTTCATTATCATGAACGACCCCTGTCAATTTGGCCAATCTTGCCTTTAACGGTTTTCTTTTTACTTGCCCCAGTTTTACATGGATCGGGCCTCAAACCGTTCTTATTTCCTTTAAATGTCTGATCCCCTCCCATTGGTTTTACGATTAACTTTTAAGATTAGGCCATAATTATGTTCGCATGTCATGTCACTAGAGTTGACGGAAAAAAGGACTATAAAGAGGAAAGACTTAAATCAAAGAAAAATGACTAGAAATAACGGAAGACAGAGAATTGCATTAGACAGTGAAACGGTTCGAACAACACGACAAACATAATAAACTGGGGTAAGACCCTGTGAACAAACCTAGACAACACTAAACGAGATACTACCAACAAAAGGAACCAGATAACATAAAATGATAAAAGGGTTTGAATTACAAGACGATATCTGGATCACAATAACCCGGAGAACAGAAATGACAACAAAATAAGCCACCAAATATCCACTCTGGTTGACTAGCACAACATCTTAGCCACTGAGCTTCACATCAATATTGCCAAGATCACTATCTGTTTTGACATCTTCAGCTTTAGTTAATACATCCTTAAGGGGATTCCCGTGCTCCATGTCGATGTCATTGATCACAATCACCCCTTCTTGAAGCATTCTTTCTATTTCCCTTTTCAAAGAATTACAATCTTCAGTGCTATGCCCTTGGACATTAGAGTGGTACGCGCATCGTGCAGTAGGATTAAAGCTTCTTGCACATGGATCTGGAGTACATCCGGTGAGCGGCTCAATCAGGCCAGAATGCTTCAACCTTTCAAACATACTTGCATAAGGTTCTCCAATAGAGGTGAGAGCCCTTTCTCGTTTCAACAACCTCTCATTCCTAAATGCCTGATTTGGCCGGAAACCTGATCCAGGAGGTTTTCGATATGCCCGTGGGGGCGGATAGGAATTTTGTGGAGGTGGGTACTTGGAAAATAAAGCATGTCTTTGGGAGTCCCGTGGAGAGAAGTAGCACTGATGAGGGTTACATGGCGCACAAGGATATCCACGGGGACGATGTTGAGACTGAGGGCGTTTAGCAAAGGCGACCACTGGACTCTGACATTGGTGGGGCATTACAACATCTTTTCTTTTCACGGGAAGATCACCCATGGCCACTTGTTCACTTCATCTAAGCCAGAATTTCCCAAAATCCTCTTTAGGTTTCTCTCTTATTTGAGATATCAAGGAGTGAGCCGGGATAATGTCTGCATTATTCTGAAAGTGTCGTACAAAATCCTGAGCCATGTTGTTCCATGCATGCCACTTACTGACATCTTGACGATCATACCATTCCAAGTGTGCCCCAGTCAAGCTTTTACTGAAGTATGCCATTAGCAGGTCGTCTTTCTCGCCAACATTCTTCATTTCCTTGAAATACTGCCTCAGATGGACTACCAGATCTTCGCATTCCTTGAACTTTGGTACTTTAATCCTTGCGAGCAGGCGGACGTCAGGGAGTGTACCCAGCTTCTCAGAACCTGGAGGAAAAATGACGGAACTACTAGGGTGATCGGGAGATGCCAAAGTTCAGGTAAGGATATCATCTGAGAAACCAGGCGGTGGCGTTATGGGTGCCTTCCCAACCATCCAAGCCTGATACATGTCTGTCACATGTTGTCTCAATATTTTCACTTCTTCTACCAACCCATTGTTCCGTTCAACCAGCTGTTGTCGGACATCGGTATTAACCCACTCAGTTCTGAGGTTTTCTGCCATTATCCTTTGACTTTGTGTTGCTGGGAAGGGAACCACAACCAACCACCTCAACTTTCACTATAATTCAAAACAAAACATGTTAGAATGGACTCAGTCGGTCCTTATTATTAACAACAATTTTTTTTTGTGTGTGGACTCAGTTAGTCCTTATTATTATCAAAACTTTTCACTTTTGTTTTTTCNAACCACCTCAACTTTCACTATAATTCAAAACAAAACATGTTAGAATGGACTCAGTCGGTCCTTATTATTAACAATAATTTTTTTTTGTGTGGACTCAGTTAGTCCTTATTATTATCAAAACTTTTCACTTTTGTTTTTTCTTTTTCTTTTTTTTCGATCATTTTTTCATTTTTTTTTGTTGTGTGTGGACTCAGTCAGTCCTTATTATTATCAAAACTTTTCACTTTTGTTTTTTCTTTTTCTTTTTTTTCGATCATTTTTTCAATTTTTCATTTTTTTTTGTTGTGGTCGAATCTTATGGAGATTGCATACGTATCATGACCCCGCATGAATCAGACCTTGCGTAGTTCGCGCAGATGTACGGTAAATAACAACATAACGTTTTTTTATTTTATTTTTTATAATACAACAAACTTGATAATGCAGGTTTAAAAGCTGACCATACTTAACAGACTTTGACGAAAAGACAACCTACAGACTCGAAAATCAAACACCACATGCTCTAATCAAAAGAAATACAAATTAAGAAACAGACTGGCAGATTCCTTCTCTTATATGCCAATTTTAACAAAATAACTATTTTTGCAAACGTGGCCCCTTCTCAATTTCACATGAATTTTGAGGCCTGGAAGGATTATTTTACAAACTTGTCCGTTCTTTTACGAAAATAGCCTTTCGACAACTGAAAGATACTCTAAGACTATCTCGGCAAGAACGGTTTAATACACTACCGCAACTGGCTCGGCTTATTTTGACCAAAAATCACAAAGGCATTCACTTGGAAGTTTCCACGTGGAATAGAAATAATAATTATTTTTAATTCATCATTGACCTAATAGTCAAAGGGTATAAGTCAACCAAAAAAGGTGAACGGGGAAGGAGGATATTTTTAGCCCAATAGGCGGATGAATGATATTTTTAAATATTTTCCAATAGTTTAGAGGTATTTTTAACCATTTTTCATTGATATATATATATATATATAATAGTTAATTAACTAATAAGCCCTTCACGTCCCTTCCATTAGACTGAGGTCTTTTTATTCAACAGCTAGATAGTAAGTCTTTCGATCGGTTACTCAAAGGTAGGGGTGTTCGTCGATCGGCATGCCACGATATTTAGATATTTAGATATTTCGGCTCGATATTTTCGGTATTCGATTTCCTAAAATGCTATATCCATACAATTCCCAATTAAATTCGGTATGGTTCGATTTGTCTCCTTTCGATTTTGATTTACTCAGTTTGGTAACTTCGGTTTGGATACTAACTAGTGCTTAGAGTTGTAGGCTATAATATACTTAATTAAAATACTCAAAAGTACAAAATTAAAAACCTTTGTTGATAACAATTTTATCCAAAACCAGCAAGTATCTACCCAGAGAGAGAAAACTATACATAAAAGAATAAATTTGATCATTAGAAATATCGTGTTACTTACTTAGAGTTAATTGATGAACTTAGACACTAATGGAAGTAAAAATTTAGATTTTTTTATATTTATGTTATAATTAATAATATGTGTCACACCTCCTTTTTGCGCGCCTACCCCGAGGGTAATGCATAAGGGAGTTTTTCCAATTTAAGTGACA
>MU765278.1:67035-83352 GCA_026770625.1 Nicotiana glauca | reverse complement strand
TAAGGAATTCTGTTAACCCGGGAGAAGGTGTTAGGCACTCCCGAGTTCCATGGTTCTAGCACGGTCGCTCAACTGTTATATTTGGGTAAATTTTTATTTTACTACATGTTTAACCCATAGTGCCATTTTAGAATTATTCACAGCTTTTAGTCAATTATTAAGAAAGTGAACGTCGTTTAAGAACGTATTTTTGGATCACGTCACATGAAATGCACCCGAATCCTCGATACATTCTTATTGAACGTTTTCGGATTTGGATTTGGGTCGCATGAAATGCACACCCGTATTAGGAAGGTAAGATTATTAAAAGCTCGCCTAAAGTGACTAACGTGTTGTTATCTTTTGGGAAGGCCGTAAAATTCGCTAAACGGCCCGTCCCAAATCTCTAAGTATTTTTATTAAGTAATTAATGAGGACGCTCCATTTTATATTTGGTTTGGCGAGGCTCATCTCATTTTTATTAAGGGCCAACCTAAAGCAACTACAATTTTTTATTTATTATTTGTCTCTAAAAGGCCAATTAACTTATAATTATAAATTCGGGCCTCGAATTCAAGTCCGAATTCAAACAAAAGGGAAGACCCTTTTAGCTTGAACCCGCTACCTAATTCGAAACCCAATTTTATATTAT
The DNA here is from genome assembly GCA_026770625.1 of Nicotiana glauca. Lineage (NCBI taxonomy): Eukaryota > Viridiplantae > Streptophyta > Magnoliopsida > Solanales > Solanaceae > Nicotiana > Nicotiana glauca. The sequence continues at coordinate 82,721 of MU765278.1, read as the reverse complement.
GGCGTTTTAACTTTGCGAGGGCCATGAAATTTGCTAAAATGGCGCTCCTCGAGTTCTAAGGATCAATTCATAATTAAATCCGGGGCCATGCAATTGTCACTTTTGTTCGGCATGGCGCACCTCAATTCTTAAATTAAAAGGATTGTACTCAACTAAAGCAAACTACGAGATTTCAAAGTATTTTCTTCACTAATTAAGATATAGATGTGACAAAGACTAACCAAATGGACACTGTAACAATTAAATAGGAAAAAAAAAGAATTTAAAGATCTAAAATTATTCAGCATAATAATTGCGCTCAACCTCAAATCAATCCACGAATTACAAAGAATATAGACTAACATGGAAAATCAAATTAGCTACACAAATTTAGTTTGTATTATTATCACCACTCAGTATAAGGAAAACAAAAGGGTTTTAACATATTAGGTGATACTCCTAGTTAGTTCATGGAAATGGTGCACTAACAAGTACGCTACGGATAAGGATATTGTAATTAACTAATTAAGTAATTGGTAGTCAAAATTAACTGTGAGCTAATGACGGAATAGAGTACCGAAGGAAAACTAATAAAGAGAGGCAAAATTAATCAATATCTTTCAACAAACTAATAAAATGAATATGAGATAAAATAAATACAAAGGAAAAGAACCTGTCGTATTGCAAAGAAAATTACATATTTAATATGATAACAATCATCCTCCCACTTGTACAGCATTTTGTTTCTTCGTTTCTTTCCCAAATTGTTTTCCTCGTTCTCTTTCCGTTTTTGTTTCTTTTCTAGTACCTTTCGCGTGCGTGGTGTATAAATGAAGACGGGATTGGAGTCACGGCGACACAGGCTTAGAGATTTGGGTCGGGTGCGGTTGAAGCTTAGGGAGATGGCTGCTCTCTTTTGTGTAGTCTAGGTCTAGGAATTGAGAAACTTGGGGTAGGGTTTCTATAATTAGGTATTTTATATGGAGGTGGGAAGGATGATGGCCATTGGATTAGAAGGATATAGATGGCTAGGATTAAATCTTGCATTTAAGTGGGCTCATGGGTTTGAAAGAATGGGCTAATGGTAATTGGGTTGGATCACGTCTTTTTTGGATTTCTTTTTTCTTCATTTCTTTTCTTTATTCTAAAGATGAATTAAAAATAGCTTTAAAAAGATACTAGTATATTTAAGATAATAAAAATATATAGAGAAGACATATAATTACTATATTAATGACATTTAAATACTACTCAATATATACTAAAATGTAAAATATTTTTGAATATTTTCTTCTTAGTTTTTTTTTTTGAAAAAAAAATGCCAAGGCTATTTTTTATGTTTTTTCAAAAATAAAACTAACTAAAATATCAACTAGCTAGAATGAGGGAAAATATTTTTTGTAATAATAATATTTTAGATAAAATAAGGTAAAGAGAGCGATACTAGACCAAAACTAAATATTTACGTGCTAAAAATATGTAAAATTTCGGGGAGGGTCAAAAATCACATGTCAACAGGCGCCATCACGAATCTTAGTGGATTTTGGGTTGTGACAGCATGGTATTAGAGAACTAGGTTTCCTTAGTTCTCACGAGTCATGAGCAAGTCTAGTACAGTCTCGCGGATCAGTACGGAGACGTCTGTACTTATCGTCAGGAGCCTACACGACTTTTAGGAGTACTTCCCTTCTTGATTCCTCATCGTGCGATTTGATTCCTGGAGGTTTATGCCCTTTTTTCCTTCCTACTCAATCTTACGCGATGCGAACCACTTGTTATATATCGAGAATTGAAGAATTGTAATGGTACTACGAACGTGGTGTGAGGTGTTTCTCCCTGCGGGGTTGTGTGAGCTATTATCGTCGCCTTGTTAAAGGATATTTTATTGTTTCAGCTCAGTAGTGATACTTCTGAGAGCCTTGAGGCTAGGCACAGGTTGCCATCATGTTTTTGAATGATTATTCTGCGGTATTGATATGATGGTAGGATGTTTGCCTACGTGTCGAGGCAGTGAATGGCTTGAAGGGAGGTTTACTCGGTGCATGATCTAGAGATTCGATATTTTATTCCCGAAAGGGGACTGGCAATCGGGCTGAGAATGTTCAGGTTTGGGTTGATGGCGTAACAAGACTTGGTAGTTGTGGGCGTGGTGGAGTTTTCTTCTATGATGAGGTGCCGTTGTTCTTGTTGAATGTACTACGTTCGCCGGTGTTATGATCTTCTACAACTCGCCTTTGGAGCAGGATATTGCGGGACAATATTGAAGAAGCAACTATCAGATATCGCAGGGTGTGGTGGTTCAAGATGGAATCAGTGTTCCTAGTGTTGATGGCTCGAGAAAGATGATCTTCGGAAAGGTTTAAAGTTAGTAGCGATTGGTGGGTTCAAGTTCTACGAAGATAGATTTTTTTAGGCAACAATTGAGCAGCAAAGTATGAGGAAGGACATGTGGGAAGTGTCAGGCGGTGTTTAAAACTTCTTGAAGGTCAGGTATAAGAAGCGCAGGTCGAGTAGTTGATTGAAGAAGCGAGTTTGCCCAAAGTGGGAGAGTGGAGGAGCTGCATAGGGGTTTGGTAGTAGGATGACTATGCGCCGTAAGGAGGGTTTAGCTCGATTTGGGAATTTTAGTGATTGGTGATTGGGATCTACGAATCTAATTTGAAGTATGTGCTAATATACAACAAAGAGATCGGTCGTGCGAATGTGGTTGATGATTCAGAGTATAAAAAGGGGATTTTACAGAAACAATCCGAGCATTTGGGCGGTTGATTGCGCAAGGTTATGTCAATAAAAGATAAAAAATTCCGGTGAGTTCCAGAGTTGTGTAATAGTGGCTTCAAGCTAAGTGGAAAAGTCTCACCGCCTATGATTGGGTTGCATGGTTAACTATTTGCGAGGTTTTCTGGTTTTAGGATATTTCTGGGTTATTTCGGCTACGAGAAAAGAACATAAGTGGTGATTAGAGCAAAAGAATTGTCAAAGGTTGCTTTGGTTGGCCTTATTGACTCATGTTCAGAATTGGGGAAGGATTCAGGATTTATGCCTTCACTACTGGAAAATTCACCTATGGCTATGCATGGCAAACCGTTCCAATAGATAATAAGACCATTGCCATAGATGTATTACAACGGTTCAGCACCCGTTCCACAAGCTGCCGTGCCTATAGAGCTTATGGAACAGTTTTAGGAACGGTACTAATACCCGTTGCTATAGCATGTCCTATCATTACGGTTTTCTTTTTACCTGTTGGAACAATTATTCTTATAAACTACAATGGTTAATAACCGTTACCATAACGTTAAATGCAATGGTCGATAACCGTTACTATATCTATTAAACCGTTACGGGTATTACACAAATGGCAATGATTTCTTTAAGATATTGCAACGGTTGAACTACTTATTGCAACGGTTTGTAGATTATATTGGAACGGTTTGCAGGTCCTATGGCAATGGTTTGCCAACCTATGGCAACAATTTGTATATTATTTTGGAATGGTTTGCAGGTCCTATGACAACGGTTTTGTTAGTTGTAATAATTTAATTAAATTCAAAATAGTGCCCCATGTTATAAATAAAGAATTTACATATATATACAATAAATTACAAAACACTAAATTTATATAAATACAAAATAAAACTTTTCATAATCTAAATTATCCGACAAGTTAATAATAAATTCATAGATAGTGATGAAACCAATAACATACATTTGATATTTCAAGATCAAAAGTTTTAAAATATTTTAATAACAAACAATCCTAGAAGTCGCCACATGCATCTACAACAATCTAACAATTCAAAATTCAAGTAAGGTCTAAATCTTCATCACTTCCTCCGTCTTCCATCTCTTCGTCTACTCCACCTACAAAAGAGATGTGAGAGGTTAAATGTCCCCAACATAAAATTATTTTTGTACCCAAGTAACAGAAACAAAGAGAAAAAGCTTTCAACAGAAATACATGAACAAGTGCATATTGTGAGTATCCATTGCATATGTATAACGTACACCTCCTAATGCAAATTTATGACAAGATGTGAAAATAATGCTTCTTCAAGCTGACCAGTTTGCAGTTTGGCAAACTTCATAAGCATTCAATTCAGGGAGTAACTAAAATTAACCAGAAAACCAAAAGCAAAGTCAAGAGGTTCAAAACAGGAGGAAAAACCATCAAGCATTCGGAAAAGGAACTAACTACTTTGTATTCCCATATTCTACGACAAAAGACCAGAATTAAGCTAACATAGTACAGTTATGTTCCAACAGAACTCCTGGCAAAACCATCATTGCTTTAAGAAGCCAATACTCCAACAAAAATGAACTTTCAACAAACTGAACAAATGTATTAGTAGTTATGAATAATAGAACATTGACCACAAGTTTGTCCAGTCTCTCTCTCCAACATAGAGTTGTCTTTATAACTATTATATCTAGTAGAGCAATCAGAGTACAAATTACCATTACTGCCCATAGTTATTAGACCACTTGAAAGAAGTAATGAAATCCAAATCAATAAAGAAAATAGGGAATGACAGTACTCTGTCGAACTCTTACGCACTGATAAAGAAAGAGAGCGAGAGAGCGCACAGTGAGAGGCAACATAAAAAAAGAGGAGAAGAAGAGGAAAGAGAAGACGTGTAACATTTGCTACGGACTAACCTTGGTTGTTACTGCCAGCGGATGAACGATTGATTGGTTAAATATCACCTTGTTGTGCAAAAGCAGCATTGCCATGTGCACGAGCACTGAATATTAGCATGTCAGGATCAAGTCTTAAATCGGTGTTGAGACGTTGAAGTCATGTAACGACATTCATCGTAATCTCTTGTTCCATAGCATCCTTTTGTGCATTGAGCTCTTCCAGTATTTTTTCCTTTTGTGCATTGAGCTTTTCCAATAATTTTTGTTTCATCCTCTCTTTCATTTCCTCCATTTTTTGTTGCATTCTCTCATCAGTAGCATTTACAAAGGATCCAAAATCTCCTTTTTTCTTGTTTAAGACAATTTTGTTAACTCCTTGTCCATATAATCTTGCCTGACCTGGGTGCTCAGGTCTCATGATTGATGCAAACGCATCAACTGAATCACTACCATCTCCACTTTCTTGACTTGATTGTATTCTCTCCATTTCAGCCTACAAACCAAATGCAAGAGAATAGAGTATAAGTAAATAAAACTAAGTCGATAATTAAGAACAAATAAATAATTACCATAATCTTTAAAATATAAATTTCTTACAATTTTACTAATTGTATTCTCATAAGAGCTTTTGTATACTCGACCAGGTTTTATTTTTCTTGTAGTCACAAAGATATCCTTACTTGATAGAGTATCGAAAGTATCATCCATTTCCTTCTTTTTTTCCTAGTAACATGAAAACTGGTATAATAATATTTTCATTCAAAGTTAGCAAGTTCATACTTAAAGAAAAATAAGAGGAAAAAAATCAAACTTCGATGATTCGAGCAAAACTTATTTTGCCAATAGTGTGTGGATGCTTCAACTTTTTTTGATTCTCGATATTGGTTTCAGACGTTTTCTACAAATAAACAAGCAAAGATTGACAAGGGGCCACTCTCTTTTCTGATTTCAAATACAGGATGCATGTGTATATAAAGCCATGATTGTTCTATTCTTTATCTAGACAGCATTAAAGCATCTACGATGTTAAGATTCATCTATTATGTTAGGATGCTAAATTGAACTTTAACATTATTCATACTTAACTTGCACAATTGAAGCATGCTTACTCAATATTATTCATACTTATGAACCCCTGACTAACCTACATATAGGTTATAGAGGTTGAAGACTCCTGAAAATTGAATTGTGTATCTCTTCTATTTCTTTAGTTACATGACTCAATTGTTTTGAAATACTGAAATAACATGCTGTTATTATTTTCCCTTAATTCTAATTTGGAATGCCAGACCTTATGCCACTTCTCACTTTTCATGGACATATGATTTCTCCTTTTTTTTAAAAAAATTGTCTTAAAGCCAGAGAAATGACAAGATTAACTTGGACTAATTTTCAGTTGCATCCTGATAGTGGAAAGGAATCACTTTGGCTTCACACAAAGTTGGCAAAAGTTTGATGTAATTACCTTGGCGGCATCGGAGTTCCAATAGTCAAGAAGATCATTAAAGTGAGATGCCGGAATATTTTGTGGCCTATTCTCCATTCGAAGCTCGTCATTCTCATTTGGTTTCGCAAAGATGCAAGTGATCTAGCTAGAATGCGGTTGGATATTTTTTTGTTTTTGCTTGAACACCCTTCTTGATTCATGACTATTAAAATCTCTGCCAGATTCAAAAAATCAAACGCGAAATAGTATAAGATGAGTACATATTACTGAAAAAAGGAGAAGTATGAAAAGAAAAGGTAGAGAGGAAACTATGTATGGAAATAGGAAAAAGATAAAAGTTGAAAGACATGAGCAAGAAAAAGGGAACTTACTCTTTCTGTTCAGCCTCTTTCTGATTCAACCAATTCTTCACTTTCTAGCTTCCTTTAAAAGCTACAAGCAGGACGCTTTTTAACTTCCCCAGCTATGAACATTACAGAAGAGATTTCTAGCTCATATTATATCAACAACAGAAAAATGCCGAACACAATAGCTGCAAAGGAATCTGGATAGTAAGGTCATCATCAACAATGTAACTGAGTTTTCTACTTTAACCACAACGGCAGTTGTGACACCAAATGTAAAATCGCTGAAATGCAGATGCAAGTTAATATCAATTTCATCAGTACCTCCAAAACTTCAGATGTGCAGCGTAACTTTAGAAACTTTTCTAAACCTTTAATAGTTTCTCCATTTTCCTTTCGTAAACAAATAAATAGGTACTGTCTTTTGTTACTACTAGATACAGATACTACCATAACATAGAGTACCCTACTGTTTACCTACCAATTGAAAGACTTATTCATTCCCATGGGAAATGCATGTTAACAGGTATAGCAAGTTAAATTACTTCTCCTCAAAATTATTATTATTGCTTAACTATAACAGATCAGCCAATAGTCACTAACAAAATAATCTCCTGCGTACAAGAATCTTTCTATATACGATGTCAAACATGACATTGAACTAAAACACATAACTATTTATATTAGTGAAAGTTCACCTCTGTAGATTTTGGCACAATGAACCTATTCTATGTCAGTACCTAATACATCAGGCAAAGTATGTTGACAGAGATTCTACCTAGATAAAACATACCGACCAAAGATTTTCCGGAGGTTCATCTTGTTATCAACTGTCGTATACCTTCATTATGATATTACGTCTCCTAAATTAATTAAATATTTGAAATGATGTAATATCAAGTTGGCAACATTCATAAGGAATTGTAGCACTTCTAGTGAGAACAGATATTTAAAGCAGCAATATCTTTATATATCTTCACATTTCTTTATAAGCCACTCGAAACAACATTATCCAACATGATTTCGTTAAAACCCAAAGACACAGTACATTCAAACTCAAACAACAATCCCTTTTCATTTACTATCAATATAATGTGAAGGAAGCTTACAGAAACACAGAAATTCAAATAAAAATACAAAAAACCAACCCAGAAATTTAAACAAAAATAAATTAAAAAACCCAAAATCAACATGCACACGAGTTAAGAAACTTTTGCAATAAGAGTATTGTTATCGATTTTCAGATTCGGAGAAACTCTAAAGGATACTGCCGCCGGTGCCGCCGACTATGGAAGAGTTGTTGAGCCTAGAGGAGATTGTCGATAGTCAAGTTATATTCCATATTTTCATAGATATATAAGGTGATTAAAGTTGAATATCGTGCAATGACGTCTGACATATTCAGACCTCAATTGTGTAGATAAGATAAAAAAGTTACCAAATATTTTCCAAGCACATTCAATTAATCAAGTTAATAAACAAAATAAACATGAATTTCGACAAATCGATAGTAATACAACGCATCTACAAAACCATATAAAAGGGGAAACCACATTGTATGCAGCTAAAAAAATAGTACGAATTAAAAAATTTAATTACTGTAAGAAATAAAATAAAAAATAATAGTTACCAAATCAGAAAATATTAAGAGTTTTAGAAAATATACTTAAGAAGAGCTGAAGGTTACTCGAATTACACCTAAGAAGAAGGAAAAATACATCACCTAACAGAGAACTAATAATTAAGTAGTATAAACTCGATGCTAGGGTTCTTGAAAGGAGAATGAATTTTGAGTAATTGAGCAAACAGAGAGGAACTAAAAATGAGAAATAAAATGCTACTCCATAACACTTACCGAGAGTGAGCGAGTCGGTAATGGCGCTCCTGACTCTACTGTATGTTTGGGGTGGGGTTGGGGGTATAAGTGAGTGGGGTGTTTGGAGGGAGTGGAAATTGGGGGGAGATCGATCGTATCTCCTTGTAATTTCGAAAGTCTGGAGGAGATGGTACACTAATTTTTAGGGGTATACATATTTGATAGCGTTTTATTAGGAATAAAAATTAAAAAGTAAAAATTCAGATGGTGGCCCCCTTTTTATTTTAGCGGGTATAGAATTTAGGTGAAAATATAATGAGGGAATTAATGACCGTAACGATAGCTAAACCGTTACCATAGATTGATCTATTGCTACGGTTATAAAAAACATTGCCATATATACCTCTATCGGTACGGTTTTAAGACTATTGCAACGGTTCAGTTGCTAAGTATCTCGGTAGTTCCAATAATTATTTGTAACTATTAAAATCGTAACAATAGACTACCTATATTAACGGTTTCTGATCCGTAGCAATAAAAAGCGTTGCCATAACTCCAATTTTTGGTAGTGCTTGTATGGATGTGGGTTTCAAGGGAAGTGATTATGTCGAGTGCTTCGTCGAGAGGATATTTATGTGCTATTAGATTCTTGGAGTTGATCACATTTGGGGCCAAGTCACAGTGGGTGGCTCTCAGTAACGGTCCTAGTGGATTCAAGGGGTAAAGTGTGTTGCCTAATGATTTCGAGCCTATAGATACAGTTAGGATTCAAGCTTGTTAGTAGCTTATGAGAAGAGGCCCAGGATGTTCTATGATATTTTGACTTGCGGTGTAGCAATTGGGAGGTACGAAATGGTTTGTGAGATTTGAGACAGCATGGTCTCGTAACTGTGACAACTCGACCCATTGTCACGACCCAATTTCCAAACCCGATCGTCATGGCGCCTCTCGGGAAGACAAGGCCAGCCAATTAACCCAAATCATTTCATTAACAATTTTTAAACATAATGAATAGAAATACAACATAAATAACATTGGTTAACAATATTTACAACCCAACTCAGCCCGTCCGGGGTGTCACAAGTCACGAGTATCTAAGAAGTAGGAACACAACTACAGGGCCAAATATATATAAAAGGAAATCTGGAATCCAAAAGATAAGTCCAGTGCCGCGAACGCTGGCGACCACCTTGCTCAGCTACAATAGTAATACCCTCAACCGGCTCAAAATCCGCTACCGAGTGGACAATACCTGCATCTGCACGCGAGATGTAGGGAGTAAAGTGAGTACTCCAACTCAGTGAGTAATAAAAATAAATAATAACTGAGCAGTAAGAAATCACGTAAGACACTCCATTATGCTATATAGAGCAGTACAACCCTATGAGAAAACAGTAAAACCGTGAAACCTTTAGAAATGTTTTGGCTCAGTTTAAATCTCTTTCGAAAATGGTATTTTCAGTAATTACGAAAATGGTTTCAAAATAGTTAGTGCTGATTAGCACAGAAAATCTGCCCCTCGGGCACAAATACCACAGTATAACAGGTAAAAGGCAAGAAGTATGCAAAATGAGTACGTAAAAGCTCGCCCCTCGGGTAATATCTCAAACTGAACCAGCTCCTCGGGCTCTCTCTCTCTCTCTCTCTCAAATCCCTCTCAGAAACAATATCACATAATAACCGCTGCGGCGCGCAGCCCGACACACATATCGCTGCTACGTTCATCCTGATCCATAGCTTGCTACGGTGTGCATCCCGATCCATATGGGTACTCGCGCTCACTGTGGGGGTGCAGACTCCGGAGGGGCTCCTACAGCCCAAGCGCTATATATCACTACGGCGTGCAGTCCGATCCAATATATACATACTGCGGCGTACAGTCCGATCCATATAAGATACTACTGCGGCGTGCAGTCCGATCCATATAATATACTACTGCGGTGTGCATTCCGATCCATATATAATCCTCACATCCAGGCCCTAGGCCTCACATCCCTCCGTGTATCCTCAAATCCAGCCCTCGGCCGCACTCCGTCAGAATTTCGTCACAAGCCCCTCGGGCACTAGTAAAATAGTAGTCCTCAGCCTAAATTATCATTTAAGACTCAATATGAGTGAAAGTGGCTGAGTTGTAAAGTATTGGAGAAATAGTATGACTGAGTTCAAGTAATAAGTCAAAACGGTGAGGAAAACAGTGAAAATAATCCCCGAAGTATTTAAATAGTTGGCACGAAGCCCAAGTACAGCAATCAGCCCAAATAACAGTGATAACGAATAAATTCCAGTCAAATACGCGGTAAAATCAACAACCGCGACGGACCAAGTCACAATCCACAATGGTGCTCTACCCCACGCTTATATCCGGCGTGCAAGTCACCTCAATACATCACTATGATGTGCAAATCCGGGGTTTCAAACCCTTAGGATATCATTTACAGGTATTACTCACCTCGAACCGGTGAAATCTCTAGCTCGCGATGCCTTTGCCCCTCAAACCGGCCTCCACACGCATAGAATATAACCAAAATCGGAGCGAATACATCATAATATACTAAGGGAACAACACCCAATCGAAAACAATCAAAAAATATCAAGAATCTCTAAATTAGCTAAACCCGAGCACCAAGCCCACTTCTCGAAAAATTATAATACTCACATTACCGGATTCCTCGTCTCGCCAGAGTCCATACATACCAAGAACTCCCAAATCCGAGCTCAAATGACCTATCAAATTCCAATTTAAAATATCAAAAACTCAAGCCCTAGCTTTAACCCTTTTTAATTAATTTCAACCAATTTCCATGTTAAATCTAACATAATCTCATGAATTTAGGCCAAGGAACTTACCTCTAATTATTCTTCCTTGAATCCCTCTTCAAAATCGCCTCAAAGCTCCCGAAGCTCGCTCAAAAATGGTGGAAAATACATAACCCTCGCGGATGAAAAAAATGATATTTTAAACCTTCTGCCCAGGTCGATTTTCGCTTCTGCGGATCCAACACCGCCTCTGCGGTTACCGTTTTTGCGGAAATTATTCCGCTTCTGCGGAAGTCACTTAAGTGCCACGACCACTTCTGTGCCTCACCGCTCGCTTTGCGAGGCCGCTTATGCGGACCCTTGTCCGCTTCTACGTAAAGGTCAAGCCCCCACTAGAACCGCTTCTGCGACCTCCTCGCTGCATCTGTGGAACCGCCTATGCGGTCCCTTTTCCGCAGATGAAGAAATGACAGAACCAGCAAACTCCAAAACATGCAACAAACTCCAAACTCTCTGTTTAACCACCTGAACTCACTCCGAGGCCTCCGGGACCTCAACCAAAAGCACAGACTTGATCTATTACTTTATTCAAACTTTCTCGAATCATCAAATCACCATTGTTAACATCAGAAATCATCAAATTTCCTCAAATCAAAGACTAAGTTCAACCAAAACTTCTGAAACTCGCATTCGATCAAAAACCCGACGAAACGATGTCCGAATAACCTAAAAATTTGCACACATATCCAAAATCACCTAACGAAGCTACAGCAAATCTCGGAATTCCATTCCGACCCTTGGATCGAAATCTCACCCATCAACCAAAATTCGCCAAAATACTCACTTCGCCAATTCAAGCCTAATTCTACACAGGACCTCCAAAATCAATTCCGATCGCGCTCCTAAGTCACAAATCACTTCCCTAAGCTAACCGAATCACCAAAAATCACATCCGATCCCTCTAACTCAATAGTCAAAATTCGGTTGACTTTTCCAACTTAAGCTTTCCTTAAAGAGACTAAGTGCCTCATTTCTTATCAAAACCAATCCAGATCAACTCTAACACACCGCGTACCGATAACGAAACATGAAGAAGCATGAAATAGGGGAAACTGAGCAATAACACATGAGGCGACGGGTCGGGTCGTCACATTCTCCCCAACTTAAACAAACGCTCGTCCTCGAACGTACCTAGAGTTGTACTAGAAGCCAACCAGTAGCCAAATGACCTTACCAAGCATATACCTGGGATGCTCCCACGTCACCCTATCTCATATAGGTTCGACAACACAATATAGCTAAAATTTCATAATCCATCAAGACCATAAACCGTAGAACCACATTGCACTTTCCGAAATCATACCTAGAATAAACCCGAACCAGCTGTAATAACCCACGCCTGCAACCTCAGGTGAAATAATACAATATACCACACAATCCAACACTCGAAACGATAACTTGTATTCTCAGTAGTTGCCCACAACAACCGGATACCGGTAGAAAACCTTTTATCAACTAAGGCCTTATTCCAACGCATTCACATACTGCCAACGATAAATGAAACACGCAATAAATTGTAACCATTATTCAGATCAACCATTTATGAAGCCACTTAATTTTAGACTAATACCATAGCAGATTCCGAGCCGAACCTCGATATTATCCTCCCAACAAGCTGAAATCAAATCTGTTCATATTCATTAATGACCCCAACGATCACCTCGAACCCAACATACCACTCTGGTGATATGACACCTCAATACTGGCCTAAGCCACAACTTGCATAATACACGTACCAATAAGAAACGGTCTAAACATACCCAAATCATGAGAAATGACTCAAACAAAAGAGCTGTACCTCAAGCTCATCAGTACCATTACAACACAAAGTTGAGACCTCGTCTCGCATCATAGAAATAGAATACTTGAATCTACCCTGAAGGGTCATACCCCCGCGTGGCCTATCCACAATGCGCGATTCTACCCAAACACTGTTACACCTCAAACACTTCAAGTCGCCATGCTCAAAATCGATAGCCACGCATAATTTGATGTCTGAAACCAAAGCATTTATTACACTCACGGAGACACAAATAGCATATGACACGCAACCTTCATAATCAATACTCCATTTACCAAGAAAATCTCAATTACTCTTCCCGCTCAACATTCTCTATGAATCCTTAATAGAACCACACCACGTGTGCCCATGTCCAACAAATCACAACGTCTTAAAGCACAGAAAAGCAACTCATAGATCTCTCCAGATCACTAGCAAGTTTACTAATGATCGAATCAACCTATCCCTCAACAATACAACTTGGGACTAACCAACTAACTCAAGCTAAATATGTAGCCACATCGGCCTGCCAACGAAATCAATACCAAGAAGCCTGAAGATTCTCCTTCCACTACAATAACTCCTGCCGGAGCCGTACGATACGGTGCCCTGTACCAAATAAATTCCGAAATCCACAATCTCGCCTGGCGACATGTCCGACCACAAGAATCGCATCCGAAAAAGTCCCTCAATACCGGGACTGAATCAATGGTAGAAACCTTTGCACTGACATCCGCTACGAAGGCCCAATTAAGAAAAGCAATCCTTCCCAGCCGTTCGCTGATCTTGGGATACAAACCACTATGCTAGAACATAATTCGATGCACCTCACCATGCAACCTGTGGGATTTTCCAACATAACCTATGGCACAATAGTTTAGAATAACAGAACACTGAGATAACCAGTCTACACCCCAATATCATATCTAGAATCTAATATACCAAGCAAATAAAGATCCACTCGGGCCTCCAAATACCAATAGCCGCTAACAGTACCAATACACACGATCCACAACCACTACATAGCCTGACACGAGAACTCCCAGTCTCCAACTCCATATAACACACAAATTACTATACCTGATCCCAAATTCTGCTGTATAAATACATATAACACCTCGAGTACCCTATCATTCCACAAGAGATACTCTGAAATTCCCCCTGTGCCACCAAACAAACTCAGATATCAATAGTCGATCTATCAAGAAAATGCTGCAACACTACCGAAGTGCCATCATCTTAATCACATTGTCCTTTTTCTGAAACATATACCCTCATCAAATCACTATGATTAGCAACATAATTTCCTTAGTCATATGAGGATCATTCACCCTAATCATCTGAAGATCGATTCTTAAATCACCTGCAGCTTCCCGTGCTGCTTAAGAATTTAATAACTTTCCATTCCGAACTAAATCGAACCTTACACACACAAATCTCAATCCTCCACAACATATCGCATATACCAGACCACACTAGGATAACATGAGAACTTTTATCTCCCCTCCGCGCCGCAGTCATCGACGCACTCAACTAGTCAAGAACTTTCATTGATCCCATTTAGAAAAAAAATCAATACACACTCCATGCTTTGCATACCCATAGAAAATATACTCATCTTCAAACCACGGTAAAACCCAACAAGAACATCTCTGCCAACTCCATTTGTACAAGCTAAAATGCCAGGACTGAATCCTTCTATCTAAACCAAGCTGAGCAAGTCGTCAATACCCAAGAGCATCGCTGCCAAATGCCTGTGAATATGAAATTCGTTACCATTATTTTCCAGATACTAATACATAGAATCCCATAATTAACATAAGATACCACAAGTCTTCACTTTTTCCATTGAAAACACAGTCTCTGACCACATACACAACCTTAAGACACCTGATTTGCCACTTGTAAAATCTTGAACACATTAAAACCATTCTCGAGAGTCATGCACTCTATTCAACTTGCATTTAGCCTGCTCTGCAAACAAAACAACCTGTGCCTCATTGGCACTCTGACACCGCAGGATGCGGCCTCGTCTCAATACAAACAAGCATCTTCCATCTCTATACACTGAGCACTCTTTATCACAACAGCTCAAGACATCCTAGTATTTTCTCACGCCTACGACGCACCATATAACCTTTATCAAACTTTTGCTTCACTCATGCCATCCTCGGCTCATTTTCTGCAACCAGGACTAATCCGCCAGCATACCTCGAAACGAAACCAACATAGCTCATAACCGTGCAATCAGCTAATCAACAACAACCTCCCCAACTTGGCTCAAAGCCATATATTAGGACACACTCAATAGCCCATAATACTTTTACTCTAATGATGCCATAATATTATTGTGAGAATAAACTCAAATCATCTATTAGTTTATGAAAACACAGATCCTCGGATACTGAAATCCTCGACAAACCTCGCATTCATCCCCGCATCAGCTGAGTCCACTCTCTGAAGCAACCCAAATTTTCCAATTACAACACGTACCTTTCAATTACACATGAGATCTTCTAACAGTATACATAAGAATCGTACCCCTTAAGAACACTCCGCCGGAGATAACCCACGTGCTTCGCCTCACTTTAGTATTTCAGCACACCTTCCACCATCATATACGTTACACAGTCATCAGTCTTCCTGAGTCTGAAATCATACCGCCGCATGCAATGCACTTCACTTCCCAACTAAGAGATACGAAAATATCCTTCATGCACCTATATTCGGGCTGCACATCAAACCACAATAGGAAACGAATCACTTAACAGTCCATCTATTATCCAGTAGACTTCTTTGTCACTACCAAGTCATATAATTACATCTCGCAGTACTAACATACTCATCACATGAATACCAAAC
>MU765278.1:0-66702 GCA_026770625.1 Nicotiana glauca | reverse complement strand
CTCACAGAGATTACATCTCGCCCCTTGATCGGGGAATCACAAGCCATCAAGGCACATACAATACTGAGCGCTCATGTGCACATACAAACGTGTGGAAGGAATTTCAAGAGTTATATCTCAAGCTGAATCAAGTACGCATGATACGAATTCCAAGAAAGTGAAGCTTTCCTAAAGGTTCTGCAGCCTCTCAAGGATAAATATAGACATCTTTGTACCGATCCGCGATACTCTACTAAACCTGCTCATGACTCATGAGACCTAGTAACCTAGGCTTTGATACCAACTTGTCACGACCCAATTCCCAAACCCTATCGTGATGGCGCCTCTCGTGAAGACAAGGCCATCCAATTAACCCTAATCTTTTGATTAACAATTTTTAAACATAATGAATAGAAATACAACATAAAAAACATTGGTTAACAATATTTACATCCCAACTCAGCTAGACCGGGGTGTCACAAGTCACGAGCATCTAAGAAGTAGGAACAAAACTACAGGGCCAAATATATATAAAAGGAACTCTGGAATCCAAAAGATAAGTCCGGTGCCGCGAACGCTGGCGGTCACCTTGCTCAGCTACAATAGCAATACCCTCAACCAGCTCAAAACCCACTACCGAGTGGACAATACCTGCATCTATACGCGAGGTGCAGGGATTAGTGTGAGTACTCCAACTCAGTGAGTAATAAAAATAAATAATAACTGAGCAGCAAGAAATCACGTAAGGCACTCCATTATTCTATGTACAGTAGTACAACCCTATGAGAAAACAATAAAACTGTGAAACCTTTAGAAATGTTTTGGCTCAGTCCAAATCTCTTTCTAAAATGGTCTTTTTAGTAATTATGAAAATTGTTTCAAAATAGTTAGTGCTGATTAGCATAGAAAATCCGCCCCTCGGGCACAAATACCGCAATATAACAGGTAAAAGGCAAGAAGTATGCAAAATGAGCACGTAAAAGCTCACCCCTCGGGCAATATCTCAAACTGAACCAGCCCCTCAGGCTCTCTCTCTCTCTCTCAAATCCCTCTCAGAAACAGTATCACATAATAACCACTGCGGCGCGCAGCCCGATCCACATATCACTGCGACGTACAGACCGATCCATATGGGTAATCGCGCTCACTGTGGGGGTACAGACTCCGGAGGGGCTCCTACAGCCCAAGCGCTATATATCATTGCGGTGTGAAGTTCGATCCAATATATACATATTGCAGCATGCAGTCTGATCCATATAATATACTACTGCGGCGTGCAGTCCGATCCATATAATATACTACTGCGGCGTGAAGTCCGATCCATATATAATCCTCACATCTAGGCTCTAGGCCTCACATCCCTATATGTATCCTCATATCCGGCCCTCGACCGCACTCAGTCAGAATTTCGTCACAAGCCCCTCGCGCACTAGTAAAACAATAGTCCTCAGCCCAAATTATCATTTAAATTATCATTTAAGTCTCAATATGAGTGAAAGTGGCTGAGTTGTAAAGTAGTGGAGAAATAGTATGACTGAGCTCAAGTAATAAGTCAAAACCGTGAGGAAGACAATGAAAATAATCCCGGAAGGGTTCACATAGTTAGAACGAAGCCCAAGTATGGCAATCAGCCCAAACAACAGTGATAACAAATAAATTCCAGTCAAATACACGGTAAAATCAACAACCGGGACGGACCAAGTCACAATTCCCAATGGTGCTCTACCCCACGCTCATATTCGGCGTGCAAGTCACCTCAATACAGCACCATGATGTGCAAATCCGGGGTTTCAAACCCTCAGGATATCATTTACAGGTATTACTCACCTTGAATCGGTGAAATCTCTAGCTCGCAACGCCTTTGCCCCTCAAACCGACCTCCACGCGCATCGAATCTAACCAAAATCAGAGCGAATACATCACAATATGCTAAGGGAATAATACCTAATCGAAAACAATCAAAAAATATCAAGAATCTCGAAATTAGCTAAACCCGAGCCCCAATCCCACTTCTCAAAAAAATATAAAACTCACATTACCGGATTCCTCGTCTCGCCACGAGTCAATACATACCAAGAACTCCCAAATCCGAGCTCAAATGACCTATCAAATCCCAATTTAAAATATCAAAAACTCAAGCCCTAGCTTTAACCCTTTTTAATGAATTTCAACCAATTTCCATGTTAAACCTAACATAATCTCATGAATTTAGGCCAAGGAACTTACCTCTAATAATTCCTCCTTGAATCCCTCTTCAAAATCGCCTCAAAGCTCCCAAAGCTCGCTAAAAAATGGTGGAAAATACATAACCCTCGCGGATGAAAAAAATGATATTTTAAACCTTCTGCCCAGGTCGATTTTCGCTTCTGCGGATCCAACACCACTTCTGCGGTTACTGCTTTTGCGGAAATTATTCCGCTTCTGCGGAAGTCACTTAAGTGCCACGACCGCTTCTGCGAGGCCACTTATGCGGACCCTTGTCCGCTTTTGCATAATGGTCAAGCCCCCACTTGAACCGCTTCTGCGACCTCCCCGCTGCATCTGCAGAACCGCCTATCCGGTCCCTTTTCCGCAGATGCGGAAATGACAGAACAAGCAAACTCCAAAACATGCAACAAACTCCAAACTCTCCGTTTAACCACCCGAACTCACCCCGAGGCCTCCGGGACCTCAACCAAAAGCACAGACATCATCTATTACTTTATTCAAACTTGCTCGAATCATAAAATCACCATCGTTAACATCAAAAATCATCAAATTTCCTCAAATCAAAGACTAAGTTCAACCAAAATTTTCGAAACTCATATTCGATCAAAAACCCGACCAAATAATGTCCGAATGACCTGAAAATTTGCACACATATCCAAAATCACCTAACAAAGATACATCAACTCTCGAAATTCCATTCTAACCCTCGGATCAAAATCTCACCCATCAACCGGAATTCGGCAAAAAACTCACTTCGCCAATTCAAGCCTAATTCTACACCGGACCTCCAAAATCATTTCTGATCGTGCTCCTAAGTCACAAATCACCTCCCGAAGCTAACCGAATCACCAGAAATCACATTCGATCCTTCTAACTCAATAGTCAACATTCGGTTGACTTTTCAACTTAAGCTTTCCTTAAAGAGACTAAGTGTCTCATTTCTTATTAAAACCAATCCAGAAAAACTCTAACATACCACATACCAATAACAAAACATGAACAAGCATGAAATGGGGGAAACTGAGCATTAACACATGAGACGACGGGTCTGGTCGTCACACCCATCGTCTCATGTGTTATTTGCTCTGTTTTTCCCATTTGTTACTTCTTCATATTTCATTATCGGTATATGGTGTGTGAGAGTTTATTTGGAATGGTTTTGATAAGAAATGAGACACTTAGTCTCTTTAAGGAAGGCTTATGTTTGAAAATTCAACCGGACGTTGACTTGTGAGTTAGAGGGCTTGAAATTGATTTTCGATGATTTGGTTAACTTCTGGAGATGATTTGTGACTTAGGAGCGTGATCATAATTCATTTTTGGATGTCTGGTGTAGAATTAGACTTGAATTGGTGAAGTTAGAATTTTGGCGAATTTCGGTTGATGGGTGTGATTTTGATCCGAGGGTTAGAATGGAATTCTGAGAGTTGTTGTAGTTCGTTGGGTGATTTTGGATATGTGTACAAAATTTTAGGTCATTCGGACATCGTTTGGTTGTGTTTTTGATCGAATGCGCATTTCGGAAATTTTAAAGAAACTTAGGCTTGAATCCGATGAGAATTGATGGTTTTAGCGTTGTTTGATGTCTTTTGATGATTGGAACAAGTTTGAATGACGTTATGGAATATGTTGGTGCTTTTGGTTGAGGTCCCGGGGGCCTCGGGGTGATTTCGGATGGCTTAACGGAGGTTTCGAACTTGGAAAAAATTGCAGAAAATGCACAGCTGTTGCAGGCCAAATTTGGCCTTCACGTTCGCGGGAGGGGAGCTCGCGTTTGCGTAGTAGAGTTTCCTGGGTCATCATATTCGCGTGGTTGGACTCGCATTCGCGTAGAAAGGCCTGGGGCTCTGCCTGGTTTGTTCATTGCGTTCGCGGTGAGGGTGTCGCATTCGCGCAAATGGGTGGCCCCGTGCATCGCGTTCGCGTATAGGAGATCGCGTTCGCGTAGTGGGAGGACTCAGAGCATCGCGTTCGCGTTTGGGTTGATGCTTTCACATAGAGTAAATTATTGGTCAATGGAATTTGTTCATCGCGAACGCGAGGGTGTTGACCGCATTCGCGTAGGGTAAAACCTGGGCATCCAGAGGGGTGTTTATAATATTTCATCCGCGAGCTTATGTCATTTTTCCTCCATTGTTGAGCGATTTTTGAGCTTGGGAGAGTAAATTGTAGAGGGATTCAAGGAGGGTTGATTGAAGGTAAGATTTTTGAACTTAAAACACGATTATATTGTGAAATTGGTCTTGAAATTCATGGAAATTAAGCCTAAAATATATGAGCTAGGGCTTGAGTTTTTGATATTTCAAATTGGGATTTGATAGGCCATTTGAGCTCGGATTTGGAAGTTCTTGGTATGTATGGACTCGTGGCGAGACGAAAAATCCAGTAATGTAAGTTTTGTAATTTTTCGAGAAGCGGGCCCGGGGCTCTAGTTTTGCTAGTTTCGGGATTTTTGCTATATTTCGATTGTTTTCAATTGGGTATTGTTCCCTTGGCATATTGTAATGTATTCGCTCTGATTTTGGTTAGATTCGACGTGCGTGGAGGCCGATTTCAGGGGCAAAGGCATCGCGAGCGAGGAATTTCACCGGTTTGAGGTGAGTAATGATTGTAAATGATATCCTGAAGGTTTGAAACCCTGGATTGCACATCGTAGTGCTATATTGAGGTGACTTGCACACCAGACAGTGGGCGTGGGGTAGAGCACCGCTGGGAATTGTGACTTGGTCCGTCCCGATTGATTAATTTATCGCGTATTTGACTGGAATTTATTTGTTATCACTGTTGTTTGGGCTGATTGCCGTATTTGGGCTTCGCGCCAACTATTTCAACCCTTCGGGGATTAATTTCAGTGTCTTCCTTACTATTTTTGACTTATTACCTGAACTCAGTCATACTATTTCTCCACTACTTTACAACTCAGACACTTTTACTTATATTGAGTCTTAAATGATAGGGCTTGTGGTGATATTCTCACTGAGTGCGGCCTAGGTGCAGATGTGAGGAAACACAGAGGGATGTAAGGCCTAGGGCCTGGATGTGAGGATTATATATGGATTGGATTGCACGCCGCAGTAGTACATTATATGGATCGGACTGCACTCCGCAGTAGTATATTATATGGATTGGACTACACGCTGCAGTAGTATATTTTATGGATCGGACTGCATGCCGCAGTATGTATATATTAGATCGGACTACACGCCGCAGTGATATATAGCGGTTGGGCTGTAGGAGCCCCCCCGGAGTCTGCACCCCCACAGTGAGCGCGAGTACCCATATGGATCGGGCTGCATGCCGCAGCGAGCTATGGATTGGGCTGCATGCTGTAGCGATATGTGGATCGGGCTGCGCACCGCAGCGANTCTAACACTTTGCAACTAAGCTACTTTTACTTGGATTAAGTCATAAATGATAATTTAAATGATATTTTTTTTGGGTTGAGGACTTCTGTTTTACTAGTGCCGGAGGGGCTTGTGATGATATTCTGACTGAGTGGGGCCGAGGGCCAGATGTGAGGATACACTGACTGAGTAAGGCCTAGGGCCTGGATGTGAAGGTTATATGTATGGATCGGACTGCACGCCGCAGTGATATAGCGCTTAGGCCATAGGAGCCCCTCCAGAGTATGCACACCCACAGTGAGCGCGGGTACCCATATGGATCGGGCTGCACGCCACAGCGATATGTGGATCGGTATGCGCACCGCAACGGTTATTATGTGATACTATTTCTGAGAGTGATTTGAGAGAGAGAGCCCGAGGAGCCGAGAGTGTTGTGGAGAGTGAGCCCGAGAGGCTGGCTCAGTTTGAGATATTGCCCAAGATGTGAGCTTTTATGTGCTCATTTTGCATACTTCTTGCCTTTTTACCTGTTATACTATGGTATTTGTGCCTGAGGGGCGGATTTCCTATGCTAATCAGCACTAACTATTTTGAAATCATTTTCGTAATTATTGAAAAGACCATTTTCGAAAGAGATTTGAACTGAGCCGAAACATTTCTAAGGATTTCACTGATTTCACTGTTTTCTCAGAAATCGTACCCAGCTTCTGAATAGCATGATAGTTGCTTTACGTGATTTCTGGTTGCTCAGTTATTATTTAATTTTATAACTCACTGAGTTAGAGTACTCACTTTACTCCCTGCACCTCGCGTGCAGTTGCAGGTACTGTTCACCCGGTAGCGGGTTATTAGCGGATTGAAGGTATTGCTATTGTAGCTGAGCAAGGTGACCGCCAGCGTTCGCGGCACCGGACTTTATCTTTCGAACTCCAAATTTTATTTTGTATTTAATATTGGCTCTTTAGTGGTGTTAAGTCTTCTTTGATGCTCGTGACTTGTGACACCCCGGTCGGGGTGTGTTGGGTGGTAAATATCAGTTAGTAATGCCATTAAGTCGTATTATTCATTCATTTATGTTTATTAACTGTTAAATGAGGAATTGTTGTTCTGTTGGCTGGCCTTGTCATCACGAGAGGCCATCACGATTGGGTTTGGGAATTGGGTCGTGACAAGTTGGTATCAGAGCCTAGGTTACTAGGTCTAACGAGTCATGAGCAGGTTTAGTTGAGTCTCGCAGATCAGTACAGAGACGTCTGTATTTATCCTCAAGAGGCTGCAGAACCTTTAGGAAAACTTCACTTTCTTGGAATTCTTATCGTGCGTACTTGATTTAGCTTGAGATATAACTTTTTAAATTCCTTCCTCACGTCTGTATGCGCACATGAGCGCTCAGTATTATATGCACTTTGATGGTTTGTGATTCCCCGATCAAAGGGTGAGATGTGATATTCGTGAGTATGTTGGGCCAGTTTGACGGACTTTAGGCTAGATATTTGCCTATGGCTTGAGCACCGAGGTGCTAATTGTGTGAGCAAGTGTTTTGAACTTGTATGTTTGGTATGTCCTTATTAGCTAGAATGGCGGTTGGATATCCATATGATGAGTATGTTAGTGTTGCGAGGTGTATCTAAATGCCTTGGTAGTGATGAAGAAGTTTGCTGGATAATAAATGAACTGTTAAGTGTTCGATTCCTATTGTGATCTGATGTGTAGCCCCGAGTTATGGGCGCGTGAAGAATACTTTTGTGTCTCCTAGTTGGGAAGTGAAGTACATTACGTGTGGCGAAATGAGTTCAGACTCAGGAAAACTAGATGACTGTGTAACGTATATAATGGTGGAAAGGTGTGCTGAAATACTAAACTGAAGCGAAGAAGGTGGGTTATCTCCTGTGGAGTGTTCTTGGGTAGTACGATTCTTATGTATACTGTTAGAAGATCTCATGTGTAACTAAAGAGTACGTGTTGAAATTTGATAAATTCGGGTTGCTTAAGAGAGTGGACCTAACTGATGTAGGGATGAATGCGAGGTTTGCAGAGGATTATAGTGCTAGATGATCTGTGTTTTCATAAACTAATAGATGATTTGAGTTTAATCTCACAATAATATTGTGGCATCATTAGAGTAAAAGTATTATGGGTAATTAAATGTGTCCTAATAGATGGCTTTGAGTCAAGTTGGGGAGGTTGCTATTGATTAGCTGATTGCACGGTTATGTTCTATATTGTTTCCATTTCGAGGTATGCTGGCGGATCAGTCCTGGTTGCAGAAAATGAGCCGAGGATGGCACGAGTGAAGCAAAATTTTGATAAAGGTTACATGGTGCTTCGTAGATGTAAGGAAATAATAGGATGTCTTGAGCTATTGTTGATAAAGAATGCTCAGTGTATAGAGAAGGAAGATGGTTGTTTGTATTGGTATGAGATCATGTTTTGCGGCGTCAGAGTGCTAATAAGGAACGAGTAGTTCTGTTCGTTAAGTCAGATAATTTGCAGTTGTGTAAGAGTGAATGAATCTCGAGAATGGTTTTATTGTGTCCAAGATTTGGCATGTAATAATCAGGTGTCTTAAGGTTGGGTATGTGGCTAGGGACTGTATTTTCGTTAGAAAAGATCAAGACTTGTGGTATTTTATGTTAATTATGGGGTTCTATGTATCAATATCTGGGAAGTAATGGTAACGAATTTCAGATTCGCAGGAAGTTCTTCGGGGTAAAGTACTCTGGAACGTGGTATTTCTGGGAACAATTGAGAGAGTATTCAGTGGCCTATGGGTCTTAGACAATATGGTATTATGTGCGAGTCTCATGTGGTAAGCCTGGATTGAGGCATTGTGATGCTACAGCGAGGGAGAAATATCAAGTGAATGATGAATAAAAAGAGAAGTTAGATAGATGGAATAGCTTGATAGAAGATCGAATCGGTATGGTAAGAATATGATTAACTCTTGTATGTGTTCGAGGTAATGAGCTTTTACAGGCATTTTTCAGCAATGCTCTTGGGTTTTGACGGCTTGCTCAGCTTGATTTAGACAGAAAGATTTAGTCCTGGCAGTTTAGCTTGTACAAATGGAGTTGGCAGAGATGCTCTTGTTGGGTTTTACCGTGGTTTTAAGATGAGTATATTTTCTATGGGTATGTGAAGCATGGAGTGTGTAATGATTTTTCTTCTAAATGGGATCAATGAAAGTTCTTGACTAGTTGAGTGTGTCAATGTCTGTAGCGCGGAAGGGAGATAAAAGTTTTCATGTTACCCATGGAGGGTATGGTATATGCGGTGTGTTGTAGAGGACTAAGACTGGCATGTGCGAGGTTTCAGTTCAGTTCTGAAAAGAAGTTCATAAAATTCCTAGGCAACAGGTAGCCTCAAGTAACAAAGGAGATGGTACTGCTAATTGGAAGTGATTTGATGAGGGTATATGTTTCGGAAAGAGGGCAATGTTACTAAGTTGATGGTACTTCGGTAGTATTGCGGCACTTTCTTGCTAGATCGACTGCTGATATCTGAGTGTGTTCGATGGCACAGGAGAATTTTAGAATATCTTTAAAGAATGATTGGGTATTCGAGGTGCATCAGATTATGTTCTAGCAGAATGGTTGTGTTCCAAAGACCAGCGGACGACTGGCAAGTATTGCTTTTATTAATTGGATCTTTGTGACGGATGTCAGTATAGAGGTTACTACCATTGACTCGATTTCGGTATTGAAGAACTTTTCTGATGCGTTCCTTATGGTCGGGCATGTCATCGGGCGAGATTGTGGATTTCGGTATTGATTTGGTGTCGGACACTGTATCGTATGGCTCCGGCATAAGTTATAGTAGTTGAAGGAGCAGCTTCAGGCTTCTTGGTAATGAGTTTGTTGTTAAGCTGATTGGATACGTGTTTAGCTTGAGTTGGCTTGGTTGGCCCCGAATTGTATTGATGAAGGATAGGTTGATTTGATCGTTATTAAACCTGCTAGTGATTTGGGGACATCTATGAGTTGCTTTTTCTGTGCTGTGAGGAGTTATGATTTTCGGATTGTGTTTGAGTTTTGTATCTTACAACACGATATGTAGATATTGTTATGCACTCAGCATGCTTACGACCGATACTCGATATTTTGTTATAATGAGCAAATTTGGCTCGATGTGCGTCTCCCTATGTGAGATAGTTATGTGGATCGGGTGGCACGACGCCACGGGTATGTTATCTGGATCGGGTTGCACGCCACAATAGTGTGATGTTGAGAATAGTTTTCCATATGTTACTTTGTATGCCTCGCTTCCTGGTTTCTGAGGAAAGTCCGTATTGGGTGTTGCTCGTCGAATAGCGCATCGGTTGTGCCCCTTTCAGGATTGAATGGTATATATTACTTGCTTCACCGTGGGTGTGATGGATTTCTTGGTTTCAGACATCAATCTATGCGTGGCTGTCTATTTTGAGCATAGTGACTTGAGGTACAACTCTTTCAATTGAGTCATTTTCATGATCTGTGTATATTCCGACTATTGCTTATGGGTGTGCGTAGTTATGTAAGTTAAGGATTAGGCCCGTATTGATGTGTCATGTCACCAGGGTGGTATGTTTGATCAGAAGAGATCGTTGGGATCATTAATGAATACGATCAGATTTGATTTCAGCTTGTTGGAAGGATAATATCGAGGTTCAGCTCAGAATCTGCTATGGTATTAGTCAAAAGTAAAGAAATGCCTTCATGAATGATTGGTCTGAGAAATGGTTATGGTTTATTGCGTGTTTCATCATCATTGATAGGATACGAAGGTGTTGTAGTGAAAATTTAGCTAATAAGAGGTTTTCTATTGGTATTTGGTTGTTGTGGGTAATCACTGTGAATAGAAGTTATCGTTTCGAGTGTTTGGATTGTGTGATATATCATACGGTTCCACCTGAGGTTGTAGGTATGGCTTATTACAGCTAGTTCAAGTTTATTCTGAATATTGACGTGAGGTTCTGATTTTAAGTATGACTTCCGAAAGTGCAATGTGGTTCTACGATTTATGGTCTAGATGGACTGTGAAATTTCAGCTGTGTTGTACTATCGGATGTATGTGAGTTAGGGTGACGTGGGATCACCCCGGGTATATGCTTGGTAAGGTCATTTAGCTATTGGTTGGTTTCTAGAACAACTCTGGGTATGCTCGAGGACGAGCATTTATTTAAGTTGGGGAGGATGTGACGACCCGGCCCGTCGTCTCACGTGTTATTGCTCAGTTTTCCCCGTTTGTTGCTTTTTCATATTTCAATATCGGTATGTGGTGTGTGAGAGTTAATTTGGAATGTTTTTGATAAGAAATGAGACACTTAGTCACTTTAAGGAAGACTTAAGTTGGAAAAGTCAACCGGACATTGACTTGTGAGTTAGAGGGCTTGAAATTGATTTCTGATGATTTGGTTAACTTCGGGGGATGATTTGTGACTTAGAAGCATGATCAGAATTGATTTTTGGAGGTCCGGTGTAGAATTAGACTTGAATTGGCGAAGTTAGAATTTTGGCAAATTCTGGTTGATGGGTGAGATTTAGATTCGAGGGTCGGAATGGAATTCCGAGAGTTGATGTAGCTTCGGATTTGGGAGTTCTTGGTATGTATGGACTCGTGGCGAGACGAGGAATCCGGTAATGTAAGTTTGTAATTTTTCGAGAAGCGGGCCCGGGGCTCGAGTTTTGCTAGTTTCGGGATTTTTGCTATATTTCGATTGTTTTCGATTGGGTATTGTTCCCTTGGCATATTGTAATGTATTCGCTCCGATTTTGGTTAGATTCGACGCGCGTGGAGGCCGATATGAGGGGCAAAGGCGTTGCGAGCGAGGAATTTCACCGGTTCGAGGTGAGTAATGATTGTAAATGATATCTTGAGGGTTTGAAACCTCGAATTGCACATCGTAGTGCTATATTGAGGTGACTTGCACGTCGGATAGTGGGCGTGGGGTAGAGCACCGCAGGGGATTGTGACTCGGTCCATCCCGATTGATTAATTTACCGCGTATTTGACTGGAATTTATTTGTTATCACTGTTGTTTGGGCTGATTGCCGTATTTGGGCTTCGTGCCAACTATTTGAACCCTTCGAGGATTAATTTCATTGTCCTCCTCACTATTTTTGACTTATTACCTGAATTCAGTCATACTATTTCTTCACTACTTTACAACTCAGCCACTTTTACTCATATTGAGTCTTAAATGATAATTTGGGCTGAGGACTATTATTTTACTAGTGCCCGAGGGGCTTGTGATGATATTCTGACTGAGTGCGGCCGAGGGCCGGATGTGAGGACACACGGAGGGATGTGAGGCCTAGGGCCTGGATGTGAGGATTATATATGGATCGGACTGCACGCCGCAGTAGTACATTATATGGATCGGACTACACGTTGCAGTAGTATATTATATGGATCGGATTGCACGCCACAGTAGTATATTATATGGATCGGACTGGACGCTGCAATATATACATATTGGATCGGACTACACGCCGCAGTATGTATATATTGGATCGGACTGCATACCGCAGTGATATATAGAGGTTGGCTGTAGGAGCCCCTCCGGAGTCTGCACCCCCACAGTGAGCGCGGGTCGGGCTGCACGCCCAGCAAGCTATAGATCGGGCTGCACGTCGCAGCGATATGTGGATCGGGCTGCGCGCCGCAGCGGTTTTTATGTGATACTATTTTTGAGAGTGATTTGAGAGAGAGAGCCCGAGGAGCCAAGAGTGTTGTGGAGAGTGAGCCCGAGGGGCTGGCTCAGTTTGAGATATTGCCCGAGGGGCGAGCTTTTATGTGCTAATTTTGCATACTTCTTGCCTTTTTACCTGTTATACTATGGTATTTGTGCCCGAGGGGCGGATTTCCTGTGCTAATCAGCACTAACTATTTTGAAACCGTTTTCGTAATTATTGAAAAGACCATTTTCGAAAGAGATTTGAACTGAGCTGAAACATTTGTAAAGATTTCACTGATTCCTCAAAAATCGTACCCGCTTCTGAATAGCATGATGGTTGCTTTACGTGATTTCTGACTGCTCAGTTATTATTTACTTTTATTACTCACTGAGTTGGAGTACTCACTTTACTCCCTGAACATCGCGTGTACTTGCAGGTACTGTTCACCCGGTAGCGTTTTATTAGCGGATTGAATGTATTGCTATTGTAGCTAAGCAAGGTGTCCACCAGCATTCGCGGCACTGGGACTTCATCTTTCGAACTCCAGATTTTATTTTGTATTTATTATTGGCCCTGTAGTGGTATTAAGTCTTCTTTAGATCTCCTGACTAGTAACACCCCAGTCGGGTTGTGTTGGGTGGTAAATATCAGTTAGTAATGCCATTAAGTCATATTATTCATTCATTTATGTTTATTAACTATTAAATGAGGCATTGTTGTTCTGTTGGCTGGCCTTGTCATCACGAGAGGCGCCATCTTAACCAGGTTTGGGAATTGGGTCGTGACAGTAACTCAGGGTCACTAGGGATGAGTGCGGGTGGGGTATGTTATGTGTCGAATGGAATTATTATTTCTAGGGCAATTAAGGATAAATTGAGAGAAGATAGATTGGTTAGCCATAGTTGATATGGCACATTGGTGGTAGTGATCAGTTCCTTCAGTGTGATGAAGTTATGCAAGTGATTTGTAGCAGTACGTGTGGGGCATGTCAGCCGCCGTAATTGATTTGATTCGGAAGTGCTCTGTTGTTATGGCCTATTTCGTATAGGCGAAACCCGGAAGGGCTATGGTGGCTTATACCACTACTTAGAGATTTGCATGTTCTATGGTGACGAGGATTCACCTGTGTGTTGCTATGGTTCTCCTGAAGTGAGTTAAGTGGAAAGCGTTATATGATGAAGTGTTAACCTAATGGTGGTTCTGAAGCTATTATGGAAAATGAGTTCTATCATATTTTGGCATGTTAAGTGCAGTGAGTGGTGTGGAATTTGAAGTAAAGATCAAGGTAACAACTCGGTGGGGACAAAAATGTCATGAGTCGGATGAGCAGGAAACGAGTTTCGATGTTTAAGGTAAGTTGGTTTTTTCGTCAGAGTCGCCTACGATCAGTGTTTTTGTAAAAAGAGCTTGGCATCCTGGTTTATAATTCTTGATCTCTTTTTGGCGATTAGTGCGGCTGGTGGTTTGGAAGTGCGACCCAATTTATTATTGTGGTAATTTGTGGGAGTGTGTCCCATAGGAAGATTGTATAAGCGTTGCAAGTAGTCACTTGATTGATTAAAGACTTAAACCAAGTATGAAGGTTGTGATAATATCGTTGATTTGGGAAAATATGCCTGGAGGGTGCTCAGCCTATCGAGTTGTGGACTGTGGATGATTTCTCCGACTATGGTGAATGTTCTATGGGATCAGAATCGGCTTGAGGTCGGCGGATGGATTCAAATGTGAATAAGGGCTCCATATCAGGCCAAACGTGTTCATTTCAGTAATGTGCTCCGTATGGAGGAGTAGTCAGGGTGTTATTTCATTGTCAGATACTTCATGTAGTGATATGTTGCACCGTGCGAGTTGTGATACGGCTTGACAAATTGCTTATGTGTTGAGGATCCGCATAGAAATGATGTTAGATTCAGATTGTGTATCGCACCTCTGTTGTGCTTGAGTTTTGTAGCTTATAGCGCTATACGATCCCTCAGCGATGTTATTATGCATTTGGCATGCTTATGATCGATATTCGGTATTTTGTTGTAATGAGCAAATTAGTCTCGATGTGCATCTCCTTATGTGAGATCTATGTATGGATCGGGTTGCACGCCGTAACAGTGTGATGTTGAGTATAGTTTTCTATATGCTATTTTGTATGCCTTGCTTTCTATTTTCTAAGGAAAGTCCGTATTAGTGCGTGAGTTAGGTAATTCCTTTCAAATTCATTTTCCTTTTGTATCGCATTTGAATTGGTGGCTTATTGGCACATTGTGGCGTCATATGAGACTTTGGATTATGTTTGGGGTAGCTTATTGCCTGAGCAGTTCGTACTGGGAGAAACGAGATCCTTTGATGTAGGATTAGTGCAATCCGACTATATAGAGTATATTATGGAGCTAAGACTATTATATGGTTCAGAATGAAGTAATGGTTCTTGTCAGGAGTATAGACCTAATGATTTGTTGACTCGGCAGTTGATAATGAATTTCTGCTCACCTCTTCCGTCGTGGCGGTATTATAAAGGTTAGAGTAAGAGCTGTGTATGTCATAGGGTGCAATGGGAGTATCAGATTAGTAGGATTTTGACTAAGATTGATCAGCAAAAGTTTATTTTGGTCCGGGGAGTAAAGTGATGCTAGGAGTGAACTCAACAAAGTTATGCAACCATGTTTGGGTACAACGTGTAGTGATTAATATGGTGATCTTATGGTAAGAACAGGTCGGGCGTAGAATGCCGGATGTTGGAATTGGGCTCTACGGCTTATTTTCTTGAATAAAGGGAATATCTTCAGAATTGATCAAGTTGATATGGTCAACTGAGTTGTGGTGGCACGGGAAGGTGCACGAGAAGTTAAACAGTGATTTCAGACTACTCCAACGCAGTTCTCAGCACGTTCGAGGACGAACGTATGTTTAAGTGGGAGAGGATGTAACGACCCGCCCAGTCATTTTGAGCTCTAGCGAGTCGTTTAGCAGTCAGAGCCCATAAGCAGCTTCAGTTCAGGTATTATGACTTGTATGCGCGGTCAAAATCAAATTTCGGAAGCTTAAAGTTGAAAGAATTAACTAAGATTGGATTTTTAATTAAACTATCTCGGAATCGATATTTGAAGGTTCCAACAGGTTCGTATGATGATTTCGGACTTGGCCGTATGTCCGGATCAGGTTTTGGAAGACCTGGGAGCATTTTGGCGCCTATTGTGGAAGTTAGCATTTTGGAAGAAATTTTGTAAGTTTGCCTTGAAGTTCATTACCATGTTATCGACGTCCGTTTGGGATTCCGAGTCTGGGAGTAGCTCCGTATGGTGATTATGGAGTTGGGAGCGTGATCGGAAGTGAATTCGGAGGTCCGTAGGTCATTTTGGAGCCATTTGATTAAAGATAGGAATTCGAAAGTTTTTGAAAAGTTTGACCGGGAGTGGACTTTTTGATATCGGGGTCAGAATCCCATTCCGAAAGTTGGAGTAGGTCCGTAATGTCGAGTATGAATTGTGTGCAAAATTTGAGGTCAATCGGAAGTGATTTGACGGGTTTAGGCATCGAATGTAGAAGTTTAAAATTTCAAAGTTCATAAAGCTTGAATTGGAGTGTGATTCGTGATTTCAATGTTGTTTGATGTGATTTGAGTCCTCGAGTATGTCCGTGTTATGTTATGGGACCGGTTTGTGTGATTGGACGGGCCCCGGGGGCCTTGGGTGTGTTTCGGGGTCATTTCAGATCATTTTGGGCTGTTTTAAAATAGTTTATGCTGGTATCTAGTGTTGTTATTCGCGTTCGCGAGGATCCTCTCGCATTTGCGAAGAATGATTTTGCTTTAGGGACTATGTTCTTCGCGTTCGCGAAGAGGATCTCGCGTTCGCGAAGAAGGAAATCTCTATTGCACAGGTCTGACTTCGGAGGCTCAAATGTTGCAATCTATAAGGAATCTCGAGATGATCCAAAATAAAAGTTGTAGCCCTTTGTGTCTAGTATTCAGAAATGTAAACCATTTAGCATTT
The DNA here is from genome assembly GCA_026770625.1 of Nicotiana glauca. Classification (NCBI taxonomy): domain Eukaryota; kingdom Viridiplantae; phylum Streptophyta; class Magnoliopsida; order Solanales; family Solanaceae; genus Nicotiana; species Nicotiana glauca. The sequence goes on along the minus strand of MU765278.1, from coordinate 50,532 downwards.
GGATTTGTGTACAAAAGGTTATGGCTGGTACACTATAAGCTATCTTGGAAGATGAAGAAGAAATTGTGTTGCACATGGCTGACTTTTGCTGCTTATATCTCAAAATCTATAAGGAATTGGGAGATGAGCAAAGCATGAAAGTTGTATATCTTGGTGTCTAGTTTTCGAAACATTAAACCATTTGTCATTTGGATAGTTGTACGAAATGTTATGGCCATTATATTAGAGGCTGTCTGATGAGAGTTTTGAAGATGATTTTTGGAAATTTTCTTCTTCGCGAACGCAATGGGGGTCTCGCGAACACGAAGAAGAGTCGTAGGGACAGTGTATAAGTGTAAAGAAATGTGTTTGACTCATTTCATCCATGGGAGCTGACTAATCGCTCCATTTTCATCATCCATATCAAGGTAAGTGATTCCCACCTATTACAAGTTAATTACTTGGATTTTATCTAGATTTTAACATGGAAAATCATGTAAATTAGTAGAAGTTTTGGGATTTTGAAGAAAACCTAGAAAATTAGTATTCTTGAATTTTGATCTTAGACAAAATTATATATTTGAATTCGTGAGGCTATGGGTAAATTTTATCTTCAAAAAATTTTGGATTCAGGGTGCGTGGGCCCAAGGGCAATTTTGTCAACTTTCTGATCGGGGTTAAGAATTGTTATAAATTGGATTAGGATGAGTAGTTTATCGTATATTAATGGATTTGCATAACTATTGACTAGTTTTGGGGCGCAATGCATCAATTAGAGTCTTCGGAAGGGCGTGGACTGCCGGTTATGGATATTCGGAGCGAGGTGAGTCTCCTTTCTAACCCTGTAAGAGGGAATTGTACCTTTAGGTGAAATAATTGGTCATGTGCTCCTAATTGTGGGGGCTATGTACATACGAGGTGATGAGAGTCTGTGCGTAGCAACTATTATGCTATTGTCCGGGTAGTCTAGGACCCAAGGGCATGTTATCCTTGGAATAATTGCAATCTTATTGATAGCTCGTACTGCTTAAATCACATCAAACTAGTAAATGAATTTCTAAAAGGGTTTAAACTTTATTTTCTTAAATTATTAAAGAGAATAGGTCTTTCTTTGGATAATTGCCCCATGTTGACTTCTTGATTGACTGTCTGTCTGTGTGTGTTTATTTTTGGAATTGGCCGAACGCCTCGGTAGATTTAAATAGATGCATCTATAGGCGCACCGTCGACCCTCGGCAAGTGTATAGATTATTTCTGTTGGATCGGGGCTGCCGCCTCGGCATAATATGTGCATGCTTGTATTGCTGCCTTGAACTTATTTAAGTTGTTATTGCCTCTTCATGGTTTGAGAATATTTGGATAACAATAAAAAGGAAAAATATGGAAATTTCCTATAAAAGAAATAATCGTTTCCTTGTTTCCTTCTATTGCATTAAAAATCATGTTTATAGAATTTCGCGATTTAATGTATTATTGACACCATTATTGGACCACTAGTAAGTGTCGAAGTCGACCATCTTGTCTCTACTTCTTCGAGATTAGACGGGATACTCATTGAGTACACGTTATTTTCCTACTCATACTACTCTTCCAATGCCAATAAAAAGTAACCCATCCAATAGACTCTAGCGGCCTACTGGGCGTGGCAGCACGGATGATTCTGGGTCTAGGTGAGTTGCATTATTCGAGATAGCCCGTAGCTAGTATAGTCTCTTTCGGTATATTGTATTTACCTCCCGTCCACCGTATTCCGGACGGATGTTGTATCTTATTTCCTTAGTAGTAGATACTCATGCACTTGTGATGCTGGTTTCTGGGATGGTTTTGCAATATTATGTACTAATTGCTTATTATTTAATTTGAATTGAAGCAGTGATCTTTTTATTTATGAAAAATTGAAGGAAAATTTAAGTTTTCACGATTGTTAGAAATGAGAATTTTTTCAAGTAATTTGGGTTGGCTTGCCCGACAATATTGTCCGGCGCCATCGTGACCCTTAGTGTATTTTGGGTCGTGACAACATGGTATCAGAGAACTAGGTTTTCTTAGGTCTCACGAGTCATGAGCAAGTCTAGTAGAGTCTCGCGGATCTATACGGAGATGTCTGCACTTATCCTCGGAAGCCTGCAGGGCTGTTAGGAGTACTTCCCTTCTTGATTCCTCATCGTGCGATTTGATTCCTGGAGGCTTATGCCCTTGTTTCCTTCATACACAGTCTTACGCGACGTGAATCGCTTGTTATAAAACGAGAATTGAAGAATTGTAATGGTACTACAAACGTGGTGTGGGGTGTTTTCCCTACGGGGTTGTGTGAGCTATTATCATCGCTTTGTGGAAGGATATTCTACTGTTTCAGCTCAGTAGCGGTACTTATGAGAGCCTTGAGGCTAGGCACAAGTTTCCATTATATTTTTAAATGATTATTCTGTGATATTGATATGATGGTAGGATGTTTGCCTACGTGTCAAGGCAGTAAAAGGCTTGAAGGGAGGTTTACTGAGTACATGATCTAGAGATTCGATATTTTATTCCTGAAAGGGGACAGGCAATCGAGCTGAGAATGTTCAGGTTTGGGTTGATGAGGTAACAAGACTTGGTAGTTGCGGGCGTGGTGGAGTTTTCTTCTATGATGAGGTGTCATTGTCCTTATTGAATGTACTACTAAAATCGTCGGTGTTATGATCTTCTACAACTCGCCTTTGGAGTAAGATATTGCGGGACAGTATTGAATAAGCAACGGTAAGAGATCGCAGGGTGCAGTGGTTCAATAAGGAATTAGTATTCCTAGTGTTGATGGCTCAGGAAAGATGATCTTAGGAAAGGTTTAAAGTTAGTAGCGATTGGTGGGTTCAAGTGCAACGAAGATAGATTTTTTTAGCCAACAATTGAGCAACAAAGTATGAGGAAGGACATGTGGGAAGTGTCAGGCGGTGTTTAAAACTTCTAGAAGGCCAGGTATAAGAAGCACAGGTCGAGTAGTTGATTGATGAAGCGAGTTTGCCCAAAGTGGGAGAGTGGTGGAGCTGCAAAGGGGGTTGGTGGTAGGATGACTACGCGCCTTAAGGAGGGTTTGGATCGATTTGGGAATTTTAGTGATTGGTGATTGGGGTCTACGGATCTAATTTGAAGTATGGGCTAATATACAACAAAGAGATCAGTCGTGCGAATATGGTTGATGATTCAGAGTATAAAAAAGGGGTTTTACAGAAAGAATCTAAGCATTTGGGCGGTTGATTGCCGAAGGTTATGTCAATAAGAGATAAGAAATTTCGGTGAGTTCCAGAGTTGTGTAATAGTGGCTTCAAGCTACGTGGGAAAGTCCCACCGCCTATGATTGGGTTGCATGGTTAACTACTTGCGAGGTTTTCTGGTTTTCAGCATATTTTTGGGTTATTTCGGCTACGGGAAAAGAACATAAGTGGTGATTTGAGCAAAGGAATTGTCAAAGGGTGCTTTGGTTGGCCTTATTGGCTCATGTTCAGACTTGGGAAAGGATTCGGGATTTATGCCTTGTATAGATGTGGGTTTAAAGGGAAGTGATTATGCCGGGTGCTTCGTCGAGAGGATATTCATGTGCTATTAGATTCATGGAGTTGATCATATTTTGGGCCAAGTCAGAGCGGGTGGCTCTCAGTAGGTCCTAGTGGATTCAAGGGGTAAAGTGTGGTGCCTAATAATTTCGATCCTATAGGTACGATTAGGATTCAAGCTTGGTAGCAGCTTACGAGAAGAGGCGGTCGGAATCTATAATGTTTTGACTTACGGTGTAGCAATTGGGATGTAAGAAATGGTTCATGATATTTGAGACAACATGGTCTCGTAACTCAGGGTCACTCGGGATGAGTGAGGGTGGTGTGTGTTATGTGGTGAATGGACTTATTATTTCTAAGGCAGTTAAGGATAAATCGAGAGAAGATAGATTGTTTAGCCACAGTTGAAATGGCATATTGGTGGTAGTGATTAGTTCCTTCAGCGTGATAAAGTTATGCAAGTGATTTGTAGCAGTATGTGTGGGGCATGTCAGCCGCCGTAGTTGATTTTATTCAGAAGTGCTCTGGTGTTATGGCTTATTTCGTATAGGCGGAACCCGGAAGGGCTATGGTGGCTTATACCACTACTTAGAGATTTGCATGTTCTATGGTGACGAGGATTCACTTGTGTTGCTATGGTTCTCCTGAAGTGAGTTAAGTGGAAAGCATTATATGATGAAATGTTAACCTAATAGTGGTTCTGAAGCTATTATGAAAAACGTGTTTTATCATATTTTGGCATGTTAAGTGCAGTGAGTGGTAAAGAATTTGAAGTAAAGATCAAGGTAACGGCTCGGTAGGGACAAAGACGTCTTGAGCTCGGATGAGCAGGAAAGGAGTTTCGATGTTTAAGGTAAGTTGGTTTTGTCGTCAGCGTCGCCCGAGATCTGTGTTTTGTAAAAAGGGCTTGGCATCCTGGTTAATAATTCTTTATTGCTTTTCGGTGATTAGTGCAACTGGTTGTTTGGAGGTGCGACCTAGTTTATTGTTATGGTAAGTTGCGGGAGTGTGTCCCACAGGAAGATTGTATAAGCGTGGCATGTAGTCACTTGATTGATTAAAGACTTAAACCAAGTATGAAAGTTGTGATAATATCGTTGATTTGGGAAAATATGCCTGGAGGGTGCTCAGTCTATCGAGTTGTGGACTGCGGATGATTTCTCTGACTATGGTGGATGTTCTGATGTGTTATGAGCGGAAGATAACTTATTATTGACCTTTGAAAGGTAATTACCCTAGTTTGGTGCGATCAGAATCGGCTTGAGGTCGGCAGATGGACTCAAATGTGAATAAGGGCTCTATATCAGGCCAAACGTGTTCATTTCAGTAATGCGCTCCTTATGGAGGAGTAGTCAGGGTGTTATTTCATTGTCAGATACTTCATGTAGTGATACATTGCACCGTGCGAGTTGTGAGGCGGCTTGAGAAATTGCTTATGTATTGAGGATCAACATAGAAATGATGCTAGCTTCAGATTGTGTATCGCACCTCAGTTGTGCTTGAGTTTTGTAGCTTATAGCTCTATATGTTCCCTCAGGGTTGTTATTATGCATTTGGAATGCTTATGACTAATATTTGGTATTTTGTTGTAATGAGCAAATTTGGCTCAATGTGCATCTCCTTATGTGAGATATATGTATGGATCGGGTTGCACGCCGCAATAGTATAATGTTGAGTATAGTTTTCTATATGCTATTTTGTATGCCTTGCTTCCTGTTTTCTAAGGAAAGTCTGTATTAGTGCATGAGTTAGGTAATTCCTTTAAAATTCATTTTCCTTTTGTATCTCGTTTGAATTGGTGGCTTATTGGCACATTGTGGCGTCATATGAGACTTTGGATTATGTTTGGGGTAGCTTATTGCTTGAGCAGTTTGTACTAGGAGAAACGAGATCCTTTGATGTAGGATCAGTGCAATCCGACTATATAGAGTATATTATGGATCTAAGACTATTATATGGTTCAGAATGAAGTGATGGTTCTTGTCAGGAGTATAGACCTAATGATTTGTTGACTCGGCAGTTGATTATGAATTTCCGCACACTTCTTCCATCGTGGAGGTATTGTAAAGTTTAGAGTAAGACCTGCGTATGTCATGGGGTGCAATGGGAGCATCAGATTAGTAGGATTTTGACAAAGATTTATCAGCAAAAGGTTATTGTGGTCCAGTGCGTAAAGTGATGCTAGGAGTGAACTCAGCAAAGTTATGCAGCCATGTTTGGGTACATCATGTAGTGATTAGTATGGTGATCTTATGGTGGGAACAGGTTGGACATAGAATTTCGGATGTTGGAATTGGGCTCTAAGGCTTATTTGCTTGAATAAAAGGTAATATCTTCAGAATTGATCGATCTGATGTGCTCAACTGAGTTGTGGTGGCACCGGAAGGTGCACAAAAAGTTAAATAGTGATTTCAGACTACTCCAGTGCAGTTCTCAGCACGTTCGAGGATGAACGTAGGTTTAAGTGGGAGAGAATGTAACGACCAGACCAATCGTTTTGAGCTCTAGCGCGTCGTTCAACAGTCAGAGGCCATGAGCAGGTTCATTTCAGGTATGATGACTTGTACGCGTTGATTTGGAAAGAGAATTCTCATTTTCGAAGCTTAAAATTGAAAGAATTAACTAAGATTGGATTCTTAAATAAACAACCTCCGTATCGGGATTTGAAGGTTCCAATAGGTTCGTATGATGATTTCGGACTTGGGCGTATGTCCGGACTGGGTTTTGGAAGACCCAGGAGCATTTTGGCGCCTATTCTGGAAGTTAGCATTTTGAAAGAAATTTCGTATGTTTGGCTTGAAGTGCATTACAGTGTTATCGATGTCTGTTTGGGATTTCGAGTCTGGGAGTAGCTCCGCACAGTATTGAAGATGCAACGGTCAGAGATCGCGGTGTGTGGTGGTTCAAGATGGAATCGGTGTTCCTAGTGTTGATGGCTCGAGAAAGATGTTCTTTGGAAAGGTTTAAAGTTGGTAGCGATTGGTGGGTTCAAGTGCTATGACGGTAGATTTTTTTAGGCAACAATTGAGCAGCAAAGTATGAGGAAGGACATGTGGGAAGTGTCAGGCGGTGTTTAAAACTTCTAGAAGGCCAGGTATAAGAAGCACAGGTCGAGTAGTTGATTGAAGAAGCGAGTTTGCCCAAAGTGGGAGAGTGGTGGAGCTGCATAGGAGCTTGGTGGTAGGATGACTATGCGCCTTAATGAGGGTTTGGATAGATTTGGGAATTTTAGTGATTAGTGATTGGAGTCTACGGATCTAATTTGAAGTATGGGCTAATATACAACAAAAAGATCGGTCGTGCGAATGTGGTTGATGATTTAGAGTATAAAAGGGGGTTTTACAGAAAGAATCTGAGCATTTGGGCTATTGATTGTGCTAGGTTATATCAATAAGAGATAAGAAATTCTGGTGAATTCAAGAGGTGTTTAATAGTGGCTTGAATCTAAGTGGGAGAGTCCCACCGCCTATGATTGGGTTGCATGTACTTGCAAGGTTTTCTAGTTTTTTGCATATTTCTAGGTTATTTCGGCTACGGGAAAAGAACATAATTGGTGATTTGAGCAAAGGAATTGTCTAAGGGTGCTTTGGTTGGCCTTATTGGTTCATGTTCAGACTAGGGGAAAGATTCAGGATTTATGCCTCGTATAGATGTCGGTTTCAAGGGAAGTGATTATGTCGGGTGCTTCGTCGAGAGGATATTCATGTGCTATTAGATTCATGGAGTTGATCATATTTGGGGCCAAGCCAGAGCAGGTGGCTCTCAGTAACGGTCCTAGTGGATTCAAGGGGTAAAGTTTGGTGCCTAATAATTTCGATCCTATAGGTACAGTTAGGATTCAAGCTTGATTGTAGCTTACGACAAGAGGCCCAGGATGTTCTATGATGTTTTTACTTGCGGTGTAGCAATTGGGAGGCATGAAATGGTTCGTAAGATTTGAGACAGCATGATCTCGTAATTCAGGGTTACTTGGGATGAGTGCGGGTGGTGTGTGTTATGTGTTGAATGGAATTATTGTTTCTAAGGCAATTAAGGATAAATCGAGAGAAGATAGATTGGTTAGCCACAGTTGATATGGCATATTGGTGGTAGTGATCAGTTCCTTCAACGTGATGAAGTTATGTAAGTGATTTGTAGCAGTACGTGTGGGGCATGTCAGCCGCCCTAATTGATTTTATTTGGAAGTGCTCTGGTCGTATGGCCTATTTCGTATAGGCGGAACCTGGAAGGGCTATGGTGGCTTATGCCACTACTTAGAGATTTGCATGTTCTATGGTGACGAGGATTCACCTGTGTTGCTATGGTTCTCTTGAAGTGAGTTAAGTGGAAAGCATTATATGATGAAGTGTTAACCTAATGGTGGTTCTAAAGCTATTGTGGAAAACGAGTTCTATCGTATTTTGGCATGTTAAGTGCAGTGAGTGGTACAGAATTTAATGTAAAGATCAAGGTAATAGCTCGGTGGGGACAAAGATGTCTTGAGCTCGGATGAGCAGGAAAGGAGTTTCAATGTTTAAGGTAAGTTGGTTTTGTCGTCAGCGTCACCTGAGATCAGTGTTTTGTAAAAAGGGCTTGGCATCCTGGTTAATATTCTTGATCGCTTTTCGGCGATTAGTGTAGCCGGTGGTTTGGAGGTGCGATTCAATTAATTGTTATGGTAATTTGTGGGAGTTTTTCCTACAGGAAGATTTTATAAGTGCGGTAGGTAGTCACTTGATTGATTTCTAAGTATGGAAGTTGTGATAATATTGTTGATTTGGTCAAATATGCCTGGAGGGTGCTCAGTCTATCGAGTTCTGAACTGCGGATGATTTCTCCGACTATGGTGGATGTCTGATGTGTTATGAGCGGAAGAAAATTTATTATGGACCTTTGAAAGGTAATTAGCCTACTTCGGTGCGATCAGAATCAACTTGAGGTCGGCGGATGGATTCAAATGTGAATAAGGGCTCTATATTAGGCCAAACGTGTTCATTTCAGTAATGCTCTCCGTATGGAGGAGTAGTTAGGGTGTTATTTCATTGTCAGATACTTCATGTAGTAATACGTTGCGTCGTGCGAGTTGTGAGGCGGCTTGAGAAATATCTTATGTGTTGAGGATCCGCATAGAAATGATGCTAGATTAATATTGTGTTTTGCACCTCGATTGTGCTTGCGTTTTGTAGCTTATAGCGCTATATGTTCCCTCAGGGATGTTATTATGCATTTGGCATGCTTATGACCGATATTCGGTATTTTGTTGTAATGAGAAAATTTGTCTCTATGTGCATCTCCTAATGTGAGATCTATGTGTGGATCGGGTTGTGCGCTGCAACAGTGTGATGTTGAGTATAGTTTTCTATATGCTATTTTGTATGCCTTGCTTCCTGTTTTCTAAGGAAAGTACGTATTAATGCGTGAGTTAGGTAATTCCTTCCAGAGTTCATTTTCCTTTTGTATTGCGTTCGAATTGGTGGCCTATTGGCATATTGTGGCATCATATAAGACTTTGGATCATGGCTGGTGTGGCTTATTGCCTGAGCAGTTCGTACTGGAAGAAACGAGATCCGTTGATGTAGGATCAGTGCAATCCGACTAAATAGAGTATATTATGGAGCTAAGACTATTATATGGTTCAGAATGAAGTGATGGTTCTTGTTATTAGTACAAACCTAATGATTTGTTGACTCGGTAGTTGATTATGAATTTTTGCACACCTCTTCCATCCTGGCGTTATTGTAAAGGTTAGAGTAAGACCTGTGTATTTCATGGGGTGCAATGGGAGCATCAGATTAGTAGGATTTTGACTAAGATTGATCAGCAAAAGGTTATTGTGGTCCGGTGAGTAAAGTGATGCTAGGAGTGAACTCAGCAAAGTTATGCATCCATGTTAGGGTACAATGTGTAGTGATTAATATGGTGATCCTATGGTGGGAACAGGTCGGGCATAGAATTCCGGATGTTGGAATTGGGCTCTAAGGCTTATTTGCTTGAATAAAAGGGAATATCTTCAGAATTGATTGAGCTGATATTCTTAACAGAGTTGTGGTGGCACGGAAAGGTGCACGAAAAGTTAAACAGTGATTTCAGACTACTCCAGTGCAGTTCTCAGCACGTTCGAGGACGAACGTATGTTTAAGTGGGAGATAATGTAACGACCCAACCGGTCATTTTGAGCTCTAGCGCGTTGTCAGCAGTTAGAGGCCATGAGTAGCTTCATTTCAAGTATTATGACTTGTATGCGCAGTAGGAATCGAATTTCGAGAAGTTCAGCTTTGATTTGGAAAAAGAATTCTCATTTCGGAAGCTTAAAGTTGAAAGAATTAACTAAAATTGGATTTTAAAGTAAACGACCTCAAAATCGGGATTTGAAGGTTCCAACAGGTTTGTATGATGATTTCGGACTTAGGTTTATGTCCGGATCGGGTATTGGAAGACCCAGGAGCATTTTGGCGCCTATTGTGGAAGTTAGCATTTTGGAAGAAATTTCGTAAGTTTGGCTTGAAGTGCATTACAGTGTTATCGATGTCCGTTTAGGATTCCGAGTCTAGGAGTTGCTCCGTATGGTGATTCTGGAGTTAAGAGCGTCATCGGAAGTGAATTCGGAGGTCCGTAGGTCATTTTTGAGCCATTTGATTAAAGATAGGAATTTTTTGAAAAGTTTGACCAGGAGTGGAATTTTTGATATCGGGGTTGGAATCTAGTTCCGGAAGTTGGAGTAGGTCCATAATGTCGAATATGAGTTGTGTGCAAAATTTAAGGTCAATCGGACGTGATTTGACAGGTTTAGGCATCGAATGTTGAAGTTTAAAATTTCAATGTCTATAAAGCTTGAATTGGAGTGTGATTAATGATTTCGATATTGTTTGATGTGATTTTAGCCCACGAGCATGTTTGTGTTATGTTATGGGACCGGCTTGTGTGATTAGATGGGGCCTCGGGGGCCTTGGGTGTGTTTCGGGGTCGTTTTGGATCATTTCAGGCTGTTTTAAAATAGTTGGTGCTGGTATCTGGTGTTGTTCTTCGTGTCTGCGAAGAAGGATTTGGCTTCAGGGACTCTGTTCTTCGCGTTCGCAAAGAGCATCTCGCGTTCGCGAAGAAGGAAATCTCTGTTGTACAGGTCTGAATTCGGAGGCATATATCTTGCAATCTATACGGAATTTGGAGATGATCCAAAAAGGAAAGTTGTAGCTCTTTATGTCAAGTTTTCAGAATCGGCTTGAGGTCGGCAGATGGATTCAAATGTGAATAAGGGCTCTATATCAGGCCAAACGTGTTCATTTCAGTAATGCGCTCCTTATGGCGGAGTAGTCAGGGTGTTATTTCATTGTCAGATACTTCATGTAGTGATACGTTGCGTCGTGCGAGTTGTGAGGCGGCTTGAGAAATTGCTTATGTGTTGAGCATCTGCATAGAAATGATGCTAGATTAAGATTGTGTTTCGCACCTCAGTTGTGCTTGCGTTTTGTAGCTTATAGCACTATATGTTCCCTCAGGGATGTTATTATGCATTTGGCAAGCTTATGACCAATATTCGGTATTTTGTTGTAATGAGAAAATTTGGCTCTATGTGCATCTCCTAATGTGAGATCTATGTGTGGATCGGGTTGCACGCTGCAACAGTGTGATGTTGAGTATAGTTTTATATATGCTATTTTGTATGCCTTGCTTCCTGTTTTCTAAGGAAAGTATGTATTAGTGCGTGAGTTAGGTAATTCCTTCTAGAGTTCATTTTTCTTTTGTATCACGTTCGAATTTGTGTCCTATTGGCACATTGTGGCATCATATGAGACTTTGGATCATGTCTGGTGTGGCTTACTACCTGAGCAGTTTGTATTTAAAGAGACGAGATCCTTTGATGTAGGATCAATGCAATCCGACTATATAGAGTATATTATGGAGCTAAGACTATTATATGGTTCAGAATGAAGTGATGGTTCTTGCTAGGAGTATAAACCTAATGATTTGTTGACTCGGCAGTTGATTATGAATTTTTGCACAACCCTTCCATCGTGGCGGTATTGTAAAGGTTAGAGTAAGACCTGTGTATTTGATGGGGAGCAATGGGAGCATAAGATTAGTAGGATTTTGACTAAGATTGATCAGCAAAAGGTTATTGTGGTCCGTTGAGTAAAGTGATGCTAGGAGTGAACTCAGCAAAGTTATGCAACCATGTTTTGGTAAAGTGTGCAGTGATTAATATGGTGATCTTATGGTGGGAACAGGTCAGGCATAGAATTCCGGATGTTGGAATTGGGCTCTAAGGCTTATTTTCTTGAATAAAAAGGAATATCTTTAGAATTGATTGAGCTGATGTGCTCAACTGAGTTGTGGTGGCACGGGAAGGTGCACGAAAAGTTAAACAGTGATTTCAGACTACTCCAGCGCAGTTCTCAACACGTTCGAGGACGAACGTATGTTTAAGTGGGAGATAATGTAACGACCCAAAAGGACGTTTTGAGCTCTAGCGCGTTGTCAGCAGTTAGAGCCCATGTGCAGCTTCATTTCATGTATTATGACTTGTACGCGCGGTCAGAATCGAATTTCGAGAAGTTCAGAGTTGATTTGGAAAGATAATTCTCATTTCGGAAGCTTAAAGTTGAAAGAATTAACTAAGATTGGATATTTAAGTAAACGACCTCGGAATCAGGATTTGAAAGTTCCAACAGGTTCGTATGATGATTTCGGACTTGGATGTATGTTCGGATCGGGTGTTGGAAGACCCAAGAACATTTTGGCGCCTATTGTGGATGTTAGCATTTTGGAAGAAATTTCATAAGTTTGGCTTGAAGTGCATTACAGTGTTATTGATGTCCGTTTGGGATTCCGAGTCTAGAATTGCTCCGTATGGTGATTCTGGAGTTGGAAGCGCGATCGGAAGTTAATTCGGAGCTCCGTAGGTCATTTTTGAGCCATTTGATTAAAGATAGGAATTTGAAAGTTTTTGAAAAGTTTGACCGAGAGTGGACTTTTTGATATCGGGGTTAAAATCTGGTTCCGGAAGTTGGAGTAGGTCCATAGTGTCGAATATGAATTGTGTGCAAAATTTAAGGTCAATCGGACGTGATTTGACGAGTTTAGGCATCAAATGTTGAAGTTTAAAATTTCAATGTTCATAAAGCTTGAATTGGAGTGTGATTAATGATTTCGATATTGTTTGATGTGATTTGAGGCCTCGAGCATGTTCGTGTTATCTTGCACTCTATACGGAACTTGGAGATGATCCAAAAAGGAAAGTTGTAGCCCTTTGTGTCTAGTTTTTAGAATCGGCTTGAGGTCGGCGGATGGATTCAAATGTGAATAAAGGTTCCATATCAGGCCAAACGTGTTCATTTCAGTAATGTGCTCCTTATGGAGGAGTAGTAGGGGTGTTATTTCATTGTCAGATACTTCATGTAGCGATACGTTGCGTCGTGCGAGTTGTGAGGCGGCTTGAGAAATTGCTTATGTGTTGAGGATCTGCATAGAAATGATGCTAGATTAAGACTGTGTTTCGCACCTCAGTTGTGCTTGAGTTTTGTAACTTATAGCACTATATGTTCCCTCAGGGATGTTATTATGCATTTGGCATACTTATGACCGATATTTGTTATTTTGTTGTAATGAGAAAATTTGGCTCCATATGCATCTCCTAATGTGAGATCTATGTGTGTATCGGGTTGCACGCCGCAACAGTGTGATGTTGAGTATAGTTTTCTATATGCTATTTTGTATGCCTTGCTTCCTGTTTTCTAAGGAAAATACGTATTAGAGCATGAGTTAGGTAATTCCTTCCAGAGTTCGTTTTCCTTTTGTATCGCATTCGAATTGGTGGCCTATTGGCACATTGTGGCATCATATGAGACTTTGGCTCATGTCTGGTGTGTCTTATTGCTTGAGCAGTACGTACTGGGAGAGACGAGATCGTTTGATGTAGGATCAGTGCAATCTAACTATATAGAGTATATAGTATGGCTGGTACACTATAGGCTGTCCTGGAAGATGAAGTAGAAATTCTGTTGCACAGGGCTAAATTTTGCTGCTTATATTTCAAAATCTATAAGAAATTGGGAGATGACCAAAACATAAAAGTTGTAGATCTTGGTGTGTAGCTTTCAAAACATTAAACCATTTGTCATTTGGAGATTTTTACGAAACGTTATGGCCATTATACAAGAGTCTATCTGAGGAGAGTTTCGAAAATGGTTTTTGGAAATTTTCTTCTTCGCGAACGCTATGTGGGTCTCGCGAACGCGAAGAAGAGTCGTAGGGGCAGTGTATAAGTGTAAAGAAATGGGTTTGGTTCATTTCATCTCATTTCGTCCATGGGAGCCGACCTAGGAGCGATTTTGGAGCTCCATTTTCATCATCCATGTCAAGGTAAGTGATTCCCACCTATTGCAAGTTAATTATTTGGAAAATCATGTAAATTAGTAGAAATTTTGGGATTTTGAAGAAAACCTAGAAAATTAGTATTCTTGGATTTTGATCACGATTTTGGGTATGGAGTTTAGAGAAAATTATATATTTGAGTTCGTGAGGCTATGGGTAAACTTTATCTTTGAAAAATTTCAGATTTCGGTTGTGTGGGCCCGAGGGCAATTTTGTCAACTTTTAGATCAAGGTTAGGAATTGTTATAAATTAGATTAAGATGAGTAGTTTATCGTATATTAATGGATTTGCATAACTATTGGCTAGTTTTGGGGCGTTGTGCATCAATTAGAGTCTTCGGAAGGGTGTGGAATGCCGGTTATGGATCTTCGGAGTGAGGTGAGTCTCCTTTCTAACCTTGTAAGAGGGAATTTTCCCCATAGGTGAAATAATTGGTTATGTGCTTCTAATTTTGGGGGCTACGTACAAACGAGGTGACGAGAGTCCGTGCGTAGAAACTATTATGCTATTTTCCGAGTAGTCTACGACCCAAGGGGATGTTATACTTGGAATAATTTCAATCTTATTGACAGCTCGTACTGCTTAAATCACATCGAACTAGTAAATGAATTTCTAAAAGGGTTTAAACTTTATTTTCTTAAATTATTAAAGAGAATTAGTCTTTCTTTGGATTATTTCCCCATGTTGACTTCTTGATTGACTGTCTGTTTGTGTGTGTTTATTTTTGGAACAGGCCGAACGCCTCGGCAGATTTAAATAGATGCATTTATAAGCATTATCGACCCTTGGCAAGTGCACAGTTTATTTCTGTTTGATCGGGCCATCGCCTCGGCATAATATGCGCATGCTTGTATTGCTGCCTTGAACTTATTTAAGTTGTTATTGCCTCTTCATAGTTTGAGAATATTTGGATAATAATAAAAAGGAAAAACGTGGAAATTTCTTATAAAAGAAATAATCGTTTCCTTGTTTCCTTCTATTGGATTAAAAATCATGTTTATAGAAATCTGCGATTTAATGTATTATTGACACCATTATTGGACCCCTAGTAAGTACCAGAGTCGACCATCTCGTCTCTACTTCTTCGAGATTAGACGGGATACTCATTGAGTACACGTTGTTTTCGTACTCATACTACACTTCTGTGCATTTTTGTTGCACAGGTATATGTATCTCTAGCGTCCTACTGGGCGTAGCAGCACCGATGATTCTGGGGCTAGGTGAATTGCTTTATTCAAGGCGGCCCACAGCTAGTATGGTCCCTTACGGTATGTTGTATTTACCTCCTGTCCACTGTATTCTGGACGGATATTGTATCTTATTTCCTTATCAGTAGATTCTCATGCATTTGTGACATTGGGTTCTAGGATGGTTTTGAAATATTATGTACTAATTGCTTATTATTTAATTTGAATTAAAGTAGTGATCTTTTTATTTATGAAAAATTGAAATCTTAGTTTTCAAGATTGTTAGAAATGAGAACTTTTTCAAGTAATTTGGGTTGGCTTGCCCGACAGTAGTGTTCGGTGCCATCACGACCTTTATTGGATTTTGGGTCATGACAGCATTGATGTGGCTTTGTGCTCTCAGCCCATTTCTATCATGCCATATCGTATGGCCCCGCCAGAGTTGAAATATTTAAAGGAATAGTTGCAGGATTTTCTTGAGAAGGGTTCTATTAGACCCGGTGCCTCTCCTTGGGGTGCGCCGGTGTTATTTGTCAAGAAGAAGGATGGGTCAATAAGAATGTGCATTGATTACCGGCAATTGAACAAGGTAACAATCAAGAATAAATATCCACTACCAAGGATTGATGATTTGTTTGATCAGCTTCAGGGTGACAAGGTATTTTCAAAGATTGACTTGAGATCCAGCTACCATCAATTGAGGATTAGGGCATCTGATGTCCCTAAGCCAGCATTCCATACTCGGTACAGGCATTATGAGATCTTGGTTATACTATTCGGGTTGAAAAATTCCCCAACAGCTTTCATGGACTTGATGAACCGAGTGTTCAGGACTTATCTGGATTCGTTCGTGATAGTCTTCATTAACGATATATTGGTATATTCTCGCGGCCAGCAGGAGCACGAGCAGCACCTTAGAGTGGTTCTTCAGACTCTGAGGGATAGTCAATTATATGCCAAGTTCTCTAAGTATGAGTTCTGGCTGAGTTCAGTTGCATTTCTAGGACATGTTGTATCAGCAGAAGATATTTAGGTTGATCCGAAGAAGATCGAGGCAGTCAAGAACTGGACTAGACCAACATCAGCTATAGAGATTCGGAGTATCTTGGGATTGGCTGGTTACTATCATCGGTTCGTGGAAGGGTTTTCATCTGTTGAAGCCCTAGTGACCAGATTGACCCAGAAGGGTGCCCAGTTCAGGTGGTCAGATGAGTGCGAGGCGAGCTTTCAAAAGTTCAAGACAGCTTTTACTATGACACTAGTATTGGTTTTGCCCACAGGTTCACAGCCTTATACCATTTATTGTGATGCTTCTCGTGTTGGGATAATTGAACCCTTTGGGGCTATGGCTCAAATGATAGAGTGAGTTATGAAATGAAAGTGAAAGAAAGAGGAAGACATACCATAATGTACCCTTGCCGGGTTATTGTTGCTATATTGATTATTTCCCTTGTCGGGACTCCCATTATTATTCTATTTACTTCTTTGCCCCTTATTTGTGATTGTTATTTGGGTGAGGAAGAGTGATAAAGCACGAAGGGTGATACCGTGCATTGTTTGTTATTGTGAGGAAAGAGTGTAAAGCACGAAGGGTGATGTTGTGCCGTACGATGTGCCATTCCATACCGATATCCATTGATTATATTGTGATGAAAGAGAGTAAAAGCAAGAAGGGTGATGTCGTGCACGTTATTATGATACGATTGATTTGGTAAGGACGAGAGTAAAAGTATGAAGGGTGATGTCGTGCATAGTTTTATTATATATATATTGCTTGGGTGAGGAAGAGAGTAAAAGCGCGAAGGGTGATGCCGTGCAAACTGTTGATTTCATTTTGATACTTGTTCGTATTTTGACTTTGTAGTCCTTTATTTATTGAGGATCTCTATTTGGAATTGTTTCCTCCCCATGGCTTGTTTCCCCTTCCCACATTGACTGGTTATTCCTTTATTTCTTTTCCGCTGTATATATATATATATATATATATATATATATATATATATATATATATATATATATATATATATATATATATATATATATATATATATATATATATGAACTACACAGGTTATTTGGTGGTCTGGTCCTAGCCTCGTCACTACTTTACCGGGGTTAGGCTTGGCACTTACTAACACATGAGGTCGGTTGTGTTGATACTACACTCCGTGCTCTTTTGCATAAATCCAGGTTTCGGACAGCAGCAATAGTAACGCGGGTGTTAACATTCAGACCAGCGAGATACCGAGCAGCCTTGCAGGCGTCCGCATGCCCGAAGTCTCTTCTATCTTTACTTCAGTCTGTTATCCCATGTATTTCGAGACAAACAGTTATATTTTATTTCAAACAATTGTATTTAGCACTCTTAGTAGTTCGTGAGTATGTGACACCAGTTCTTGGGTAGAAGCTTATGTTGACTTTCTGCATTGTTGTTCAGATTGTTTTTTTAAGACTTCCACTTATTTACATTATTCCATTGTTTTCTCGATATTTTTGATGATTGTTAAAAGAAGTAAATCGGTTAATGATAAAGTTAGTTAAGGATTGGCTTGCCTAGCTCTCATCAGTAGGTGCCATCACGACTCCTGAGGTTGGGAAATTCGGGCCGTGACAGTTTACATCGCAATTCTGAAGAGTAGTATAGATTGAGCTGAGGACCTGGGTAGAGCTCATCACAGCTTTCACCCCTAGACCGACGAGCAGTCAGAACAGACAGTTCTAATCATGGCGAATATTCTCAAATCATGTATGATTATCTTTGGAGGCCAGTGGAATCGATTCTTGACTTTTGGAATTTGCTTACAACAACAGTTATCAGTCCAACATCAAGATGGCTCCATTTGAGGCTTTATATGATCGGAGATGTCGCTCACCCATCGGTTGGTTTGAGCCTGGTGAGGCTAAGTTATATGGTACTGATTTGGTGAAGGGTGCTTTAGAAAATGTAAAGTTAATTCAGGAGCGACTTCGCACATCGCAGTCTAGATAAAAGAGTTACGCGAATTAGAAGGCACGTGATTTATCATTTATGGTGGGCGAGAAGGTTCTCTTAAAAGTCTCGCCGATGAAGGGGATCATGAGGTTCGGGAAGAATGGCAAGTTGAGCCCAAAGTTTATAGGTCCATTTCAGTGTTGAGGCAAGTTGGGGAGGTTGCTTATGAGCTTGCTTTGCCTCCCACTCTATCGGGAGTTCATCTGATTTTCCACGTGTCTATGCTTGGAGGTATCATGTCGACAGGTCGTATATGTTAGACTTCAGCACGATTCAACTAGATGAGAGACTAGGTTATGTAAGGAGCCATTTTCCATTGTTGATAGGCAAGTTCGCAGTTGAGGTCCAAGAAAATTCCTATAGTAAAGGTTCAGTGTAGGGTCCAACCAGTCGAGGAGGTGACTTGGGAGGCTGAGGAGGAGATGCGAAGCAGATATCCACACTTATTCAGTCTCCAAGCATGATTTTAAACCCGTTCGAGGATGAATGTTTGTTTAAGAGGTGGAGAATGTAACAACCCTACCGTTCATCTTGCTTTCTAGAACGTCGTTCCCCTATATAAGACTCCTCATATGTGCTATTACTGTTTTATGACTTGTGGGATCGTTAGTATTTGGAAGGTTTCAGGTTAAAATAGAAACACTTGGTTCCTTAAGGTTGGCAAAAATGGCTAAGTTTGACGTTAGTCAATGTTTTGAGTAAAAAACCTCAGAACCATGATTTGATGGTTCTAATAGGTTCGTGTGATGATTTCAGACTTATCCGTATGTTCGGATCGGGTTTTGGATAAACATGGAACATTTTGGCGCTTAATAGTGAAAGTTGGCCCATTAAAGATTTTAAAGTTCTTTAAATTTTATTTGGAGTAGGTTTTAGTATTATCGAGGTCCGTTTGAGATTCAAACACTGGGAATAGTTCCGTATGATGATTTAAGACTTGCACGCAAAATTTTGTGTCATTCTAATTAGTCTAAGTATGATTCGAGACGTATAATGTGATTTGGAAACATGAAGTTCATAACTTGATTCAATTTTGTTTAGGGTGCGATTCTTGGTTTTGTTATTGTTTTACGCATTTTGAGGGTTCGAGCAGGTCTGTATTATGTTTATGGACTTATTGGTGCATTTAGACGGGGTTCCGAATAGCTCAGGTGTGTTTCGGGCCGCCCAGAGCTAAGTTAGAAAAATATAAAATTCTAGTTATGGTTTCCTTCTTCACGAACGTGGAAGGACCCACGCGTTCGCGATATAAGATTTGGGCAGTGAGGAAATTTGCTCATTGCGTTCGTGATCATGAGGACGCGTTCGTGGAACTTTGAGATCCTAGTCCTACGCGTTCGCGATGGCCCTCTCGTGTTCGCGTAGAAGAAAGGGGCCCGGGGAGGTCAGTACCCATTACCATTCGCATTTGTGTAGGGTAGGCCAGGTAAGCCTCTACGTTCGTCAGGCCTATGTCGTTTTTGTATAGGGCATTTTCTTGGGCCTGAGGAGTTTTTCCTTCATGAACGTGAGGCCCTTTACGCGTTTGCGAAGAAGTGGCAGTTGGGAAATGCTGTTTTAAATCGGGAGTTAAGACATTTTTGGGCTCATTTGTTAGATCCTTGTGCGATTTTGGAGCTTTAAAGAGGGGGATTTCCACATAGCTATTAAAGGTAAATAATTCCTACCTAATGTAAGTTTAATACATAAATTATGGGTTGATTTTAACATGTAAAATTGGGAAAATTTTGGTTTTAGTTGAAAAAACTAAATTTTGATAAAAATTGCCACGAAAACGATTATGGAATGGGGTGAAATTATATATTTGGGTTTGTGAGGCTATGGGTAACATTTATCTTCGAAATGTTTTGGAATCCAGACATGTCGGCTTGGGGATGAATTTTAGGAATTTTCCATTTGAGGTTGGGTAATTACTCTAATAGTTAAATTATGAAGTTGTGAACTTGTATTGATTATTTTATATAATATTTGACTAGTTTCGAGTCGTTTGGCACCGAGTTGTGGATTAAAAGCATAGTTGTGGATCGGAACTGATCTTGAGATAAGGTAAGTCTCTTTTCTAACCTTGTAAGAGGGAACTCATCTCCTTAGGTGTGTTTTGCTGTAATTTACTTATGTGGGGAGCTACGTACACACTAGGTGACGAGAGTCCATACGTAGCTATATTCCATGTGATGTCCGGGTAGCCTTAGGTTTATATCATGCTTTGTTGACACCATTATTTGATTATGCTTATTAATTGTCTTGAATGGAGCTGAGATTGAGGATTTCAAGATTTAATGTTTCCAGTTTAGACTCCTTATTTTTGGGAAAAAATGAAGAATTACATAAGAACTTTGAGAAATCTATGTTCACTTGTGTCGCAAGTATTTTTGCGAGCGAGGTAATTTTCACTACTCTCATTGGAGCGGGCAGTTCGCTTCGGTAGGTTAGTAGATGCATCTATGGTTCGTGTCATTCAACCATCGACAGTGCACACAGTGTATGTATATGTATTTTTGATCGCGTTGTATAACCTCGGCATAATTCGTGCGTAATAATACTTGCGCCCAGTTATACTTGATATCGTTTTATTGGCTTGAGAGGTTAAATGATTAAATCATGGAAATTGATTTGCGATTTACTATCGATGAAAGTATTGTTTATTTATTGCTTGTTATTGTGCTTTATTATCATTATGTATCCCATGATTATTTAGAATTTCGGTATTTTATTGTTAGCCTATAGCAAGTGTCGAAGTCCACCCCTTGTCACTACTTCTTCGAGATTAGACAAAATACTTACTAGGTATATGTTGTTTATGTACGTCGTGCAACATTTGAGGAAGGTGCATCTGGTTATCATCCCTACACGCAGTCCTGATATGTTGAGACTTCGTGGTGAGCTACCTTCCGAGCTTGTTCTGCAACACCCGAAGTCTTTCTTTTGCTTTTACTTTCTGTCTACTTTAATTTAGACAGTACTTTAGTATTTTTGTATATTCTACTAGTAGTTCATACATGATAACGTCAAACTATACCTTATAAAAAGACACACACGGACGTAGCAAATATAGTTTGAGTAATTCTGCCTAGAGTCGAATCACAGAGAATTAACCTATCAATTACTCTTGTCGGATTTATTAAATTCACACAATCAATATTCCACAACTTTTTAATTCACAGTTGATGATATATCTAACAACTAAACTGAAATTAAATAAAGCTGAAAGTTAACTAAGCTTGCTTGTATATAATTGGAAGAAGATCTAAGGTAATCGTTTCCCCTATTGTTGATTTCCTTGGTTGAATATGTTTTATTACTGAGACTTAGTTGTCTCTATCAATCATGAACGCTTCAGCTATCATAAATCTTTCTCAAGCAATTATGATAATTTACTAGACGCACTTTCTCAAGTACGCTATCAAGATTCACAATATGGTTCACTTAGATTGCATCCGCGGTACCGTTATCTCTAACCCAACCTCTAAACCCTCGGTTATGACTCTCATCTATACTCTGGGAGTGATGTTGTTCATACAATCACTTAAATATGCACTCTCTCTCGAGCAATTACACACTAAATAGGGACGGATAATTGAGGGCCCTCTCAATTAACCACAATCAAAACGTAAATGAACAAATAGAGATTAACAACCAATTCAAAACTATATTAATATAACAACCAAGTCATCCCCAACGAGTTTCACCAAAACCTTAGATTAAAATATTTAGCTACTCATGAAAATAACGAAAACAACAAAAGAATTCATAGTCATTGATATAAGAACAATTTAGAGAGATGAGAAATTGTATTTTTCAAGTTGCCTCCTTGCCTATCTTCCTTATTCTCCAAAAAAAAACTCGAACCCTTCTGTATTGGACTTGTTGAACCTTTTATAGTTTGTGTGGATTTTCTTGGACTTCCGAAATTACCTCTTTTAAAAGTCTGTTTCCACCATTGGAATAGCGCAGACGCACTAAGGCCGCGCTAATGCCCGCGCTAATTGGGTTTCCTTCTGTTCTGGGCGCTGAACTAGCACGAGCGCGCTAAGGCCGCCCGCAGCCCGCGCTAGTGGGGTTTTCCACTGGTTTGGTGCTTTGCTCCAATTTTTGTCCCTTCCCTCCAATTTCCACCCGGATTACCATCATAAGCCTTCATTTAATTATTTAACTCCTGTGAAACATCAAAGTCACCATTAGAGCCAATTTTTGCATTATTTACACACTTACAATATTAAAACATCCTTAAGTTAGAGCCCAAACGTAGGCCAAACTATACAATTTAGTCTTTTATCAACACCCCACACTAAATTCATTGCTAGTCCTCGAGCAATCCACTACATCCGACAAGGTTTCTTTTATAAGCTCTACCCTTGACGACTCACACCATGAACATTTCACAAAATGTGCAACTAGTAGTGCGCAAACTTTCCTCACGAATCAAACCTGTAGTACCATGCACATTCACACTTACTCAAGCCACTCTATATAAGAGTCAAGACTTACCTTTCCGTTATGAATCATATGCCCCCACATCACACAAGAGAGTAGTTCCACACACAATGATATTTAGGACAATTAGGAACTAAGATAGAAAGAAAAACTCGCTCGCTCTCAAAAAGAACATTCACATGCCACACAGATGCACCATAGGCTTGCCCGTAGTGTAGTACTCTGCTAATTGAGCTTCACTCAATCTAAGTTCAATAGGACTTTATTTGGTTCTAATGTAGGCTAAGGGACGGGTAGCATATATTCTGATATAGTGACTAACCTCCCTAAGCACTTTAATACAATTACATTAAGCTTCAAGATCATTATTTTGTCAACCAACACTCCCCCACATTTATTTAAACATCCCCGTACATTAGGTGCGATTTTGTAGAAGCTACCACTTATTAATCACTATATAATATCTTATTCTCTTTTTTTTCGTGGTGCTTCTCCTTTTATTCTTCAACCTTTTGCACCTTTTCTTTATTTCAATGGTTCCACTCAAAATCCATACCACCACCCCACACTTTTGCTTTTTACATATTTTCAATACCATTCTAGTGCTTAGTGAGCAGAAGGAGGGTTCAAACAGTAGGCTATTCAAACAATTGGGTATGGTTTGCAATGTGGTTGACAAAGAAACAGGCTTATAAGCTCAACGGGGTTAACTAAGATGTAATGTATTCAGTTGGGTTTACTTTATATATCTGGCTCAACAAAGAATGCCTATATCATTTCTAAATCTGAATGAAGCTACTATTTCGTTTCGCAAGCACACAGGGCAAGTTCTTGGCATCAAGTGTAAAGCATGGAACACAGTAATACTTACACACATATGGCACGTGACTCACTCCAGATTAGTTTATCAAGACATCTCTTCTTGAGTGTTCAAGTTAGGTACAAACATACAGTTTTTAAGGCACTTTACAAGATTCAACCCTTGAAGCTAAGCGTTACACTCTAGTGTCTATCATGTTCAGGTGTCTAAACGCTAAGTGTTTTCTAAGTGTCTATCATTCTATTTCTAGCTCGTAGCCCATTTAACCTAAAACAACAACAATAAAAAAACAAAAAAAAATAGAAAAAAAAACAAAATAAACAAAATAAACAAAGAACTACCTATACCCGGTTCAAGATAAACCCTTAGAAAAGAACCGAGGCCCAAAGAAAAATCAAGGGGGAGTTGTTACACTACCTACAACTAAACTAAAAAAAATCTTTTTGTATTTTCTATAGACTAACTTCCCTCAAGAAAATTGTATAACGGTTCCGTCATCAAGAAGAGTCTCTATATTCCATTTTTTTAACAACCTAATGATTATCGTTCTAACATCAACATAATCAACACAATATAAATCACCCAAAGAAACAAAGAAAAACAATTAAATGATACAATTACACACATACAATGAAGTTTCCCTCTCCCCACCCCACACTTAATTTGAGGACATGTCCTCATGGCTAATTAATTCAAAAGAAGGGAAAGGGAACTTCCCCGACTGCACAATCTTGGTCGGAGACAAAGCCGGCATCAACATTGCACGCCTGACCCAATGCACGGAGCCAACCTATGATGCATTTTTCAGATTTCTTCTACTGGGTGGCCATTTCATCAACACGAGTCCCCAGGTCAGTCACTGAGGTCCATATTTCAACTATCTCCTGCTCCATGCGGTCTAACCGCTTTCCCCAACTGGCCCTAGACGGGCATATAGCCTCATCAGCTTGTGGTTGAGCTAGCTTCTCATCACCTCCCATCTCCTCATCATCATCTACCTGTTATTATTTCTCCTCCTTCTCTACGTCATCGCCATCATCAGAGTCATGGCCAATCAATTCCTCAGCAGCTACCACTTCTTTGCCTGTGGTGACCCTCTCAGCAGTAAAAGGATTTACCACAGGAACTCGGCCATCTAAAGCAAGGTTGCTTGGCACATTGGCTTGAAGGCATAACCGTGTAACAAGAGATGGGTAGTATAACCCATAGCGTTGAACCCGGACCCGCTGGAACATTTCATCGTGTATGACTTGGGCCATTATTCATGAAGCACCAAATTAGGCACCCTCGAGGGATGTTCACTTCTGATAGATTCTTGGAGGGTAGGAGTTTGCTATTGATAAAGTACAACCAGCATTTGGCCTTAAACTTAAGGGATGAGGAGTGGAATTTAAATCCATATTCGTACCACTGTAGTGTGACTCCCATTTGGCAGATGACGTCAGTAAATTGGGACCAATTAATATATTTGCTATTGTATTATTGGTATGCGTCCACGTATCCCTGAGTAAGTGGAGGCAACATGTAAATAGCCCGGATAGTCTCCAATGAAGCATTGACCAGTCTCTTGTACACTGTGACCGTGTAGTCCTCATGTTCTGGGAGATTCGCGTAGAATTCCCTGACAAGCATGACATTGGCAGTGATCGGCTCCTCAAAAAATATATCCAGGTTCCGCTGCCTCAACTCAAGTGGTATATTTGGGTAGGTAATCCCCAGTGCATTGGGGTCCATGGCTTGTTTAGGGATAATTTTTTTGGCCTCTTTTTTGTTAAACCTGTCCTGTGCCTTGGCGGACACGAAAATTTTGACTATTGAAGGTCCTTGTATCAACCGACTTTCGAGGCCTACCCCTAGTGTTGGCCGGAACTGGGCGGCTGGAGGAGGAACATGTTGCTTGGCGTTTGCGAGGAGCCATTGTACCTGCAAATAATCCAACGTCAGTTCTATCTAATCGGGTGACCAAAACGTGGCTACTCAGACTTCACCACGGAATGGTCACAACACTTCCTCCAAAGAGGCATTTTAACAAACACCTTGTGGCCAATAGTTAATTTTTAAGCTCTAACTCTCCACCAACACAAGGAGGACTACCACAATAATTCAATAAGCACACTACACAACCACAATTCCAATGTTTTTAATTTCTCAGCCCAACCTACTAGTTCCATATGTTTCTACTCTACAACAAAACTATCTTCTACTATGCAAAGTAAAAAGAAAAGAAACAAAACAAAAAAACAAATAAAATAATAAAAAAAATTTACTACAAGGTTTAGGGGAGAACCACATACCAGCAAGGGAATGATGAGAGCACAAGTATAAGGATTCAGGAATAGATACGAACTTGGTGCCGGAAATAGTTGGCTATGAAGGAAAAGGTATGGGGGAAGAGACGAAAAAGAGAAGGAGGAGGGTTAGGGCTAAATAGGCGTGTGTGAGAGGGATGGGAAATTTTGGAATTGAGGAGGGTGGGGAAAGTGGTTATGTTTAATTGTGTTAAAAGGGTAAAAAGAAAATAAAACAAAAAGATACAACAAAATATTACACGGAACGTATCTGGACTAGCACAGCCTTAGCGCTGGATTAGTGCGGGCGTGCTAGTTCAGTGAAAACGGGGTAGAATGAAACCCCATTAGTGCGGGCTACGCTCTAGTTTAGTGTTGCCGCGCTAGTGGGTGTGATGTTGAGGCAGTGTATAACCTCATTAGCACGGTCGCACTAGTGGGTGTGATGTTGAGGCAGTGTATAACCTCATTAGCGCTGCCATAGTGCTGGATTAGCGCGGGCGCTACTTCCAGGTGTTCCAGGCATTTTTTTTAATTTTTTATATATATACATGAAGTCATATACTACGCTTACAACATATTCGTGGGTTGCCTCCCACGCAGCGCCTGATTTAATGTTGCGGCACGACGCAAGTAATTGAGCCATCACTCCTCATTCGCGTACTCGGGTTCTTTCAAATTGATCACCACTGTATCCCCTTTTTCTTCAGCTATTTCAAGGTAGTGTTTCAATTTTTGCCCATTTACTGGGAACTTGTTTGTCCTATCTTTTGATTCGACCTCAATAGCTCCAGTTGCGAACATTTGCACCACTCTGAATGGTCCTGACCATCGGGACTTTAACTTACCCGGAAACAATCTCAACCTTGAATTATGCAGTAATACCTTGTCACCGGGTTTGAAATCTCTGTCCACAATGTGTTTGTCATGCAGCTTCTTCATTCTTTCCTTGTATAGCCTCATGCTTTCAAAGGCTTGATATCTAAATTCTTCTAGCTTATGCAACTCTGTTAGTCGATTTTGTCCAGCTGCATCAGGATCTATGTTCAATTGCTTTAGTGCCCACCAAGCTCGATGTTTTAGCTCTACAGGCAGATGACAGGCCTTCCCAAATACCAACTTGCATGGTGACATACCTATTGGTATTTTGAACACAGTTCTATAGGCCCAGAGTGTGTCATCAAGCTTCTTTGCCCAATCAGTTCATGTGGCGTTCACTGTCTTGGTTAGTACACTTTTCATCTCCTGTTAGACACTTCAACCTGCCACTGGTTTGCGGATGGTAAGGGGTGGCCGCCTTGTGGTGTACATCATATTTTGCAAGTAGTTTCTCGAAGGCTCTATTACAGAAGTGAGTGCCTCCGTCACTGATGATCGCTCTTGTTGTCCCAAACCTGGTGAATATGTTCTTTTTCAGGAATTCTACGACCACTCTTGCATCATTAGTGGGCAACGTTGCAGCCTCTACCCATTTAGACACGTAGTACACAGCAACAAGGATGTACTTATTACCAAATGAGCTGACAAACGGACCCATAAAGTCAATCCCCTAAACATCAAACACCTCTACCTCTTGAATCAGGTTCATTGGCATTTCATGGCGACGGGAAATGTTCCCGGTCCGTTAGCATTCATTGCAGCCCTTTACCCAGAGGTGCGCATCTCTAGACATAGTTGGCCAAAACAATCCGGCTTCTAGCACTTTTGCAGCTTTCCTGACCCCTCCAAAATGTCCTCCGTATGCTGATGCGTGACAAGCCTGCAAAATCAAAAAAATTTCTATCTCGGGGACATACCTCTAGATAATATTATCAACATATATTCTAAAGAAATGAGGCTCGTCCTAATAATACATGTGGCAATCATGAAAGAACTTTTTCTTTTGGACGAATGAAAGGTCATATGGAACTATATCGCAGGCCAGGTAGTTTGCAAAATATGTATTCCATGGTGCATCTTCTAGAGTAGCTACGAGCGGCTACTCTTCGACCTCGACTAATTTCAGCTCCTTCAAGTCGTGACAGATGATTAGTGACTTGATTTTCTGTGCTCTTATGGTCATGAATTTCAAGGTTGAATTCTTAAAACATTAGCACCCAACGAATCAGGTTCGGCGTAGACTCCTTCTTCTCAATTAGGTACCTGAGAGCTGCATGGTCATTGTATACAATTACCTTGGAACCAATCAGATATGATCGGAACTTGTCAAAAGCAAACACCACTGCTAATATCTCCTTCTCTGTTACAGTGTAGTTGAGCTGTGCACCGCTTAGAATTCTACTTGCATAGTAAATCGGGTGCATCAGCTTATCTTTTCACTGCCCCAAGACTGCTCCTATGGCACAGTCGTTTGCGTCACACATGAGCTTAAAAGGTTGCTACCAGTTGGGTGCAACAATGATGGGTGCATTTGCCAACCTCCTCTTCAGTTCCTCAAATGCCAACCTGCAACCATTAGAAAACACAAAGGGCTAATCCTTTTCAAGGAGTTTGCATAATGGGTTAGCAATTTTGGAAAAATCTTTTATGAAACGCCGATAGAACTCGGCATGCCTAAGAAAGCTTCTCACCGCCTTAACTGAAGTGGGCGGTTGTAGCTTTTCAATCATGTAAACCTTAGCATGGTCGACCTTAATTCCTTTTCTGGACACTCGATGTCCCAGGACTATCCCTTCTTGTACCATAAAATGGCACTTCTCCCAGTTTAGCACTAAGTTTGTCTCCACACATCTTTTGAGCACTCTACTTAAGTTGTGAAGACAGTCTTCGAATGAATCTCCCACCACGGAGAAATCATCCATAAAGACTTCCATAATATCCTCTACCATATCTGTGAAGATGGCTAACATGCACTGTTGAAAAGTCGTTGGTGTGTTGCATAGCCCAAAAGGCATTCTCTGAAAGGCAAAGCTTCCATACAGGCAGGTGAAGGATGTTTTCTCTCTATTTTCGGGGGCTATTGATATCTGATTGTACCTCGAATATCCATCCAAGAAACAAAAGTGCGATCTTCCGACCAGCCTGTCCAACATTTGATTAATGAAAGGCAAGGGAAAATGGTCCTTTCGGGTGGCGGTGTTCAATTTTCGATAATCTCTGCAAATCTGCCACCCTGTGACTGTACGAGTTGAGATCAACTCATTGTTCTCATTTTTCACAACAATCATTCCCCCCTTTTTCGGCACATATTGGACAGGGCTGACCCAATTGCTATTAGAGATGGGGATGATAATTCCTGCATCTAACCATTTGATCACTTCCTTCTTTACAACCTTTTTTATGTTTGGGTTCAGCCTTCACTGATGTTCCCTGGAAGGTTTGTGCCCCTCTTCCAGGAGAATCTTATGCATACAGAAGGCTGGGTTGATACCCCTTATGTCTGCCATGGTCCAGCCAATGGCAATCTTGTTTTCTTGTAGTACCTGTAAGAGCTGTTCTACCTGCATATCAAGCAAACCGTATGATATAATAACTGGCAAGGTCGAACTAGGGCCCAAGAACACATACCTGAGGTGATTTGGGAGTGGCTTTAGCTCCAGTTTGGGTGGTTCTTCTATCGATGGCTTTGCAGGAGGTGTAGCCCTTTTTTCTAATTCAAAGGACTCAAATTGAGGTTCCCTTATCCCAAATCCTCCGCCTTCAAGTGCCATGACCCATTCAGCTAACCCTTCACCATCCATCTCTTCTAGATTTTTCAGACATGCTTCCAATGGATCGTTAAAAGTCAGGGTTGCGTCGTCCTCTTGCATAATCACATCTACTGCATCTACTAAAGAGCAATTAGCATATTCGCTGGGTCTTCTCATAGATTGATGAACATTGAATATGACTTCTTCATCGTTCAATCTCACAATCGATCAGTGCTCTTCCAGTCGCCAAACACGGTCTACCCAAAATGAGAGGTATCTCCTTATCTACCTGGTAGTCCAGAATAACAAAGTCTGCTGGGAACACGAACTTCCCCACTTGCACCAACACATCATCAAGAATACCAGTTGGCCTTTTCACCGTGCGGTTAGCCAGCTGTAGCAGCATAGAAGTCGGTCTAGCTCTGTCGATGCCCAATTTAGTGTACACAGCCAGCGACATCAGAGTTATGCTGGCCCCCAAATCACATAAGGCATTTGCAAAGGCGTAGCTCCCAATTTTTCACGGAATAGTGAAACTACCTGGATCGGACATCTTTTGAGCCATCGGTCTTGTCACTACTGCGCTGCAGGTCTGTGTTAGAGTCACAGTGGAAAGATCCTAAAAATCAAAATTTTGTGACATTAAATCTTTCATCATCTTTGCAAAATCGGGCATCTCCCTCAAAGCATCCATCAAAGGAATATTCAACTGAATCTAACGCAGCATCTCAATAAATTTCTTGTATTGAACATCCTTCTTTTGTTTAACCAGTCTTTGAGGGAAAGGTGCAGGTATCACCCTTTGTGCATTGCTTGTTGGCTTCTCTATGTTTGAATTTTCTGGCACAAGAGGTGCCACTTGTTCTGCAGCTTGCTCATTCATCTTTTCTTTCTCCTAACTCTACTCAACCACCACTTCAGTAAGCTCTGTTGGATCGTCCACCTCTAATGAACTGGAGTGACTGTCGTGCTTTCCTTCCCGGCTTGTAGATTCTCCTGTTCTTTATCTAAATCTCTCCCACTCCGAAGACTTACTGCCATCAACTGATTTGGGTTTTGCTCCTTGGGGTTTATGTTAGTATCTGCAGGCAACGTTTCCTGAGGACGGTTGTTCAAAGCCATGGACAATTGTCCCAGCTGTGTTTCTATGTTCTTTATGGCTGAATTAGGCACTGCCAATTTTTCCTGCACTTTATTATTTGTCCCAATGAGTTGCTAAAGCATACCCCTGATTTCCACCATATTGTTATCTTGCTGCTGAGGAGGTGGTTGGTAAGTTAATTGTTGTTGCTTTTGTTGTAGATAGCCCTGTGGTTTTTGATATGGTACTGGCACCATTTGGTTTTGAGGGTGCATAACCCCAGGCTGTTGCATGTTAGGCTTGTACTGCTGATTTTGTGGTGGTCTCCATTGATGTGCTCCTTGTTTCTAACCTCATAGTTGTTAACATAATTCATATCTTCCCTCGCCGCTTGATTTTCGCCTTCTCCGCTCCATGAACACACATAAGACTGATTAATACAAGGTGTACACAGTCCTCCATTTGTTGTATCAACAATATGCACCTATTTTGTATCCATCTCATCAATCTTCTTTGTCAATATGCTCATCTGGGTCATGAGTGTGGCCATATTCTCTGCATGTGAATTACTTGGGTCAAGAGGAACTGAATGCACTATGGGTTCCAGTGTTGTAGATCTAGTCATCCACCCCGAATTTTGTGACATCTTGTCAAGAAGGATTTTGCACTCGGTGAATGTCTTACTCAAAAATGCACCTCCAGCACAAGCATCCACGTTTGCCTTTAAATTGTCAGCTAACCCCATATAGAATTTTTGGCCAAGCATCTGGTCTGGAATGCCATGGTGAGGAAACTTCACTAGCATCCCTTTAAATATTTCCCAAGTTTCTTGCAAGGACTCGGTTGGCTGCTACTTATACTGCAATATTTCATCAATTTGTCTTGCAGTCTTGTTGGGCGGATAGAACTTATTTAGAAACTGCTTGACTAATTCCTCCCAGGTGGCTATGGAATTGATAGGGAGCGAATTTAGCCAAGTTTGAGCTTCCCCGGTCATAGAGAATGGAAACAGTAGTAGCTTGATAGCTTTCAGGGTCACATTCGGCTGCCTTTGGGTTATATAAATGGACAAAAAAAATTTTAAGTGTTGTTGCGGGTCTTCAATGTGTGACCCAGAGAACAATCCTTTATTCTGCAGTAGATGTAGCATATTGTTGTTTATCTGGAAGGTCTTCGCTTGTATTGCAGGTACAGTTATGGCAGTGGCCTGGTTATCAGTTGTGGGTTGTCCAGTCATAAAGTGCAGCCTCAGGCACAAGAGGTACCACTACTCTCGCATTAGGGTTTGTTGGCGGATCCGCAACGTTTCCAACAACGTTGTCTGCATCACCCATGTTAAATTTGAGCATGTGTGATTGTTGGGATTGTTGTGTTCTCTTGTTAGCACGGTTCAATACCCTAAATATTTTCTCATGATCTGAGAGTCCTTCTAGCAGTTCTCCAGTCCTCGAAGAATTTCTAGGCATACACATGTAGTCCACAAGAGCTCAAACGTTAGAATTTCAATGAAAAGATTGGGTATAGAGAAAACTGACTACTCTAAGAATTTTTATAGTCCTTTCAATTGTAATTGATAACACCGGTAATTCCCCGACAACGGTGCCAAAATTTGATAACATCAAACTATATCTTATAAAAACACACACATGGATGTAGCAAATATAGTCTGAGTAATTCTGCCCAGAGTCGAACCACAGAGAATTAACCTATCAATTACTCTTGTCCGATTTATTAAATTCACACAATTAATTTTCCCAAACTTTTTAATTCACAGTTGATGATATATCTAACAACTAAACTGAAATTAAATAAAGCTGAAAGTTAGCTAAGCTTGCTTGTATATAATTGGAAGAAGATCTAAGGTAATGGTTTCCCCCGCTGTTGATTTCCTTGGTTGAATATGTTTTATAACTGAGACTTAGTTGTCTCTATCAATCGTGAATGCTCCAGCTATCATAAATCTTTCTCAAGCAATTATGATAATTTACTAGACGCACTTTCTCAAGCTACGCTAGCTTGATTCACAATAAGATTCACTTAGATTGCATCCGAGGTATCGTTATCGCTAACTGAACCTCTAAACCATCGGTTATGACTCTCGTCTATACTCCGGGACTGATGTTGTTCATACAATCATCTAAATATGCACTCTCTCAAGCAGATACACACTAAATAGGGACGGATAATTGAGGGCCTTTCAATTAACCACAATCAAAACGTAGATGAACAATTAGAGATTAACATCCAATTCAAAATTATATTAAAATAACAACCAAGTTATCCCAACAGATTTTACCAAAACCTTAGATTAAAGTATTTAGCTACTCATGACAATAACGGAAACAACAAAAAAATTCATAGTCATTGATAGAAGAACAGCTTAGACAGATGAGAAATTGTATTTTTCAAGTTGCCTCCTTTGCCTCTCTTCCTTATTCTCCAAAAAAACTCGAACCCTTCTCTATTGGACTTGTTGAACATTTTATAGTTTGCGTGTATTTTTTTGGACTTTCGAAATTAACCCTTTTAAAAGTCTGTTTCTGCCACTGGACTAGCGCAGGCGCGCTAAGGCCGCGCTAATGCCCGCGCTAATTGGGTTTCCTTCTGTTCTGGGCGCTGAACTAGCGCGGGCGCACTAAGGCAGCTTGCAGCCCGCGCTAGTGGGGTTTTCCACTGGTTTGGTGCTTTGCTCCAATTTTCGTTCCTTCACTCCAATTTCCACCACGGATTACCATCATAAGCCTTCATTTAATTATTGAACTCCTATGAAACATCAAAGTCACCATTAGAGCCAATTTTTGCATTATTTACACACTTATAATATTAAAACATCCTTAAGTTAGAGCCCAAACGTAGGCCAAACTATATAATTTAACCTTTTATCAATACACTTGTGACACTAGCTTTTGGAAATTTTGCTAGTAGACACTTGTTGGTTTTGATTATTTACTTCATCTCATTTGCTCTTATAATTGTCTATTACTCTTTTTATGAAATTTTTCACTTCTTGCTTATTGAATAATTAAAAATCAACTATTTCTAAATTGTTAAAAGAAACAACCACGTGGTTAGTTCAGTATTCGCTTGCCTAGCGGTAAAGTTGGGCGCCATCACAGCTTATAAGAGAAATTGGATCGTAACAAAGGTTTTTCCCACAAGGTTTTTCTTGTAAGGTTTTTAATGAGGCTGCTAACAATGCATACTGAATATGTGTACTCTTTCCTTCCCTAGGATTTTTTCTACGGAGTTTTTCCAGCAAATGTTTTAATGAGGCACTTAATAACGAACATTCAAGGGAGAGTGTTATGAAACATTATATTGTAGATGTTCATTTAATACTCTGCTATAGATAATATTCATGAAAATGATTATCCGTTTAGTGTTCCATTGAAGTTTATCTACAAGTAGTTGATGTAGGCAAGTTGCAAGTAACTCACTGAAATGACTTGCAGCAGCTTCTTATTAATCAGGCAGCTGGCGAACAGCTCGTGCAGACAGCTTACAAGCAGCTCAAGAAAAGCCTCGCGATTGCTTCATTTCTTTTATAAATAGAGAAGATTCAGTTCATTATGTACATCCATTTTAAGTTGAACAACATATGAATCTCTCAATACTTGTCTTTCATTTATTTTCTTGATAGTCTTTATTTTATAACAACTTTGAAGTTATTTAAGAGGGTAACATGACCTTTTCAAATTTTCAGTGCAGTCATTGTTCAAACACACTAGTCACTTCTTTTTTTCTTTGCACCTACTCCTATCGAACATAATTAATACTGCAATAGAAGTGACAACCAACATGTTTGACTTCAACTTGAAATTTAATTACTGTAGTACCCAGAGTTCGACTTCATCCTGTTTTCCAAGTGGTAAAGGGAAAAAATAAAGTGGAATGATGTGCCTTGATATACCATTTTTACTGAATTTTAAGAACAAACATAATAAATTTGGATCATCAAAGATATAGTGTCTGTATTCCCGTAATATTGGGCATTTCATATTTTCTGGAGTAGCAGTCTACGGTCTACTTTTTTCACATCAATTATCTATGCTATTTCTAGTATTTGACTCAAAAGTTATCGATTACTTTATAAGTCATGGACAATCAAAAGTTGTGAGAAAGGGGTAAATCGTAATCAACTATAATAAACCCCGAAGATAGATCTATAGCTTTTATATTGCGAATCTTGATAAGAAATGGCGAGATTATGTGAACTATCAATGAAAATCACTAGGAAGGTGAAAAGAGAATAATTATCATATAGAGAATGATAGAGAGAGAGAGAGAGAGATAATCAGAAGTTGTATCCTTAAGAAATAATCCTCCCCTTTTACAATGTGAAGGTCTCCTTTATATAGCAGGAGACCTCCCTCGAAATAATCAGAAAAAGGTACAAAAGTAGACAACCTCTCCCTGATAGGGACACTGCCTTTTTATATCCGAGCCGTAGCCTTGTCTCAGTAGGCGTATACTCAGTGGGCATACCCGTCGGTATAGTCATACTGAGGGTCAACTCTGACCCCATTCGGCTGGGTCCGTCATATTCTCAAACGTTTGATACGTCGAGAGGTCGTTAACGCTCTTTGAACGAGGACGCCTGAGTTCATATGTCGCTGCTCATACCCTTACGTCTGTGTTACGTCCTTGCTATAGGAGACGTAGCAGAGAGAGAGTCGTACTCTCGCCGCTTTCCTGATACGAGGAAAGTCATACTCGGCCCCCTTGAGGTCGAGTCCTATTTTACCCCATACAGTTAGTCCCTCCGCTTGTTGGAGGCGTATGCTCGATACTCTCTTTTCGATTTTCGTGTGTTTGTGGTCTATAAATGAGGGAGAGGGTTTGATTTTTTTTTGTCGTCTTTTGAATTCTTCAGATCTTTGCTTCTGATTTCAACTTCTGTCGGGGTTTTTAACAACTTCTATGCCGAATCCTTCGAGTCTTCCTCGGAGTTAGTCATCTTGTTCGTCGATACGTTTATTCATAGACAGACTCTGTAAATGGCAAGGCGAGGTCGTCAAAATAGAGAAGATGGGGATGAATCCTCTTCTAGGGCCCCGCTATTTTCGGGTGATGGGAAAAGACCAAAAGGCCCCTCGTTCCCCTCACTGTAGACAACGTGCTTCCCCAAGATCTTCATGCTCGAAGGGATTTTCCCAAATGGTGCCCACCTTCCGTATGGAGCCGCTCAGAGTTTGATGATTCGCATTTGGACGGTCTGCGGGAAGCGTGCCAAATTCCAGCCACAGTGATCATGGAGAGGGCCGAAGAGGATTTTGCTAACGTGCACAGGCCGGGGTTCTGTGCTTTTTATGAATACCCCTTCATAATTTGGTGCGGTCTCCCCATATACCCGTTGGCGGAAGAGCTTTGTAGGTTCTACAACGTATGTCCGACCCAACTTACTCCCTACACATGGAAAATATGTCGTATATTAACGACTTATGCTAAGAGGGCCGGACTTGACGTCACGATACACCATCTGCTGCAATTGTTCAGTCCCGGATTCATGAGGGGGACGATGTTGCAGCTGAAGAATCGCGGGACGAAGGGTTTGGTCGTGGAGACGGACGACAAGCCCAACCGTCAGTTCTGGTTGAAGTTTTTCTTTGTTCGAACCTCGAATTTAGTGGCGGACCTCGCTGGATTCCCTGAAGCGTGGAACCCCGAACGTAAGCGTCGTTTCATGCACTTAACGTTTTCAATCATTTACGCCTACTCGACCTTTGTAACCTCTCTTGTTTTTTGTATTTGCAGCCAGGGCGTCCATGCCCCGGTCCGTGCCGGGCATTAGGGCGTGGGTGGGGCGGTTGATCCCACTCGCCAAAGAATGCAAGACGTGGGTGGCGTTTACCATGAAATATGGCCTTCCAGGTATTGCGTCAGTTTCTGATTTGGCAATTCTATTCTTTGGTATCACACTCTTTGACATATTTTTTCTTGGTTAATGTGTTGGCAGCCCGGAGCGCCCCACGAAGGAGGAGAAGACGTCGTGTTGCTGCTTCCCCGTCGGCGGACTCCGACTTCGAGCATGTAGTTCAGGAGCGTATAGACGGGGACGTTCCTGAGGTTTCTCGACGCGAGGGCCAGCATGCGGATGTGGAGGCATCCATTGAGGATGTTTCTGACGCCATTCGCTCCGAGGGCGAGGATGTAATTCGGGAGCCATCTGTCGAGGACGCTCCTGAAACTACTCATCCTGTAGTCAAGTCGATAGTTGAACCGACGAATGAGGAGAACCCTTTCGCCTCCATCGCCTCCTGCCGAAGAGGAGGCTTCCGAAGGCGACGAGCCGCCGGAGCGGAAAAGGCGCCGATTGCTTCTTGGCAAAGGCATAGCCGTGGAGCGCAGGAAGGCGGTTACCCGCCGTCCTGAGTCTAGGCCGGGCTTCATGAGTGATGCTATTCGCCCAGAGAGGGCGGCCCTTCTGAGGGAAGTCGTAGTCGATATTGCTTCCCCTCAAGTCGAAGGAGGCGATGTACTGGCTGTTGCCGAGTTGGCTGCTGGCGAAGGAGGAGCAGCTTCTGGACGAGCTCCTACGTCTGCGGACATACCGCAAGAGGACTATGCTCGGGTGGACATGGCGACGGCGGGGCCTAATCGTCGGCTCATAATCCCAACGGGATATAATCTATTGCTGGACAGCGAGCAGGCCGTGGCGGACATGACGTTGCTGTGCGCGGCCACTAATACCGAGACCTTAAAAGATGTAAGTGATAGGGACTTATCTTGCCGAGTCGCTGGTGCAGCTTTGCAGGTAAGCTCTGTCGTTATTTCTCGTTGTTTTACTATAAGCCTTGAGGCTTGTGCTGACTTGGGTTTTGTTTCCTTTCTCCTTTTTCTTTTAGACCCTCATTTTGGAAGTGGAGAGGGGCCGGCGTGATCGGAAAAAGAGTGTCGTTTTTAGGAAGGCGATGAAGAAATACAGGGAGGTCTGAAGTAAGCATAAAATGCTGGCGGACCTTTATACCCAGGACCCACAGTTTTAAGTATTCCGCGAGGGGTTAGAGCAGGTGGAGAGTCGACTGCGAGAGCATACGGCCCAGTTTGAACGGGTGGATGCAGACTTAATAGTCGTTGTGGCTCGAAATACCGAGCTGGAGGATCTTCTTCGGACGAAGGAGGATGAGTTAGAGGTCGGCCGTGGGGCGATGGCGGAGGCCGCTGAATTACGTGCCAAAGTTGATGCCTTATCCGCCGAGCTTAAAGCCAAGGTAGCTGAGGTCGATGCTCTCAGGCAGGCGACAGCGACCGATCCGGCCGACGACGTGTCTAGCGAGGTGCACGATATGTGGGTGTACGCCGAGGCCAGGTTGACAGTTTTTGAAGAGTTGCGCGCCATCGGTAGGGCTACCGAGATGGAGGTTGAGGATCAGCGCCGTCTGGTTAGGGTCGCTCGGGAATCTTGCGGGTATAACCCTGAATCACCGGGCCCAGCGGGGTGCGCCTTTGCGGATGTGAATCAATTGGGTACGGGATCCTGGATTTTTTTTCTCTTCCGGGCCGAGGGCGGCGGTGAACATGGTGACGGACCGGCTACTGATGGTGAACCGGGGGCCGGCGGTGACCAGGATGATGATGGCGAGTAGGGTGGCGATAGTTAGGGTGCATTCTTATTTTGTTGTTTGTGATTTTGCAGCCGGGGGGACAAGATTCTTGTAAATGTATGTACATGTATTTTTTGGAGTAAAATGGAATTTAACTTTTTGGCATTTATGTCTTCTTTTTGTGCTGAGTCGTTGAGTTAATTCATCGTGGTCGCGCTAAGTCGACCTCGTATCGTAGTGATTTCAGACTTTTGCCTATTTAGGAGCGGCTGCGTTTGCTTGGCAATCTCGATCGTGCCAAATCGATTTGTCGCAGCCGAACCGAGCAGGTTACTGCGGTTCTGGCCTTAGTCTCTTTGCATGCTGCGGATGGCCTTAGCCTTTTATGCGTCATGGATGGCCTTAGCCTTTTTGTACACTATTAGTGGCCTTAGCCTTTTGCGTTTATGGATGGCCGTAGCCTCTCTATACGCTATTAGTGGCCTTATCCTTTTGCGTTTATGGATGGCCGTAGCCTCTCTATACGCTATTAGTGGCCTTAGCATTTCGTATATTGGAGATGGCCGTAGCCTTTCGTATATTGGAGATGGCCGTAGCCTTTCATACATTGGGGATGGTCGTAGCCTTTCATATATTGGAGATGGTCGTAGCCTTTCATACATTGGGGATGGCCGTAGCCTTTTATACATTAGAGATGGCCGTAGCCTTTCATATATTGGGGATGGCCGTAGCCTTTCGTACATTGGAGATGGCCGTAGCCTTTCATATATTGGAGATGGCCGTAGCCTTTCGTATATTGGAGATGGCCGTAGCCTTTCATACATTGGAGATGGCCGTAGCCTTTCATACATTGGAGATGGCCGTAGCCTTGGTCCCTGTGATATGCCATTCGTGCCGATTGTCGGAATGCTTGGTGTATCAGATTAGCCTCTTAAGCATTTTCGAGCATCTCCTTCGTCGCCTCGTTAAAAACCTCTCCAAGAAAACCCAATTGGGACAAAACTCGGATGAGGGAAAAAGAGTACGACTCGGGGGATACTCTTTCTAGAAATGGAAATACTTGAGGTGGGAGATGTTCCAGTTGTTTTGGAGCGTTTTCCCATCCATGGTTTCTAGTCGGAATGAACCCTTGTCCGCTGTTGCGGTGATTTTGTAGGGTCCGTCCCAATTGGTCCCCAATTTTCCTTCGCTGGGGTCTTTGGATGCTATCGTCTTGGCTTTTAACACGTAGTCACCCACTTTGAGCGGTCGAATTTTTGCTTTCTTGTTGTAGTATCTTTCGATCTGCTGTTTCTAAGCCACCAGCCTAATGTGGGCTATCTCCCTTCTTTCTTTGGCTTCATCGAGGTCTTGGAGTCGATTCGTATCATTCTCCGCTCCGTTTGTATGCGAGTATCTTAGACTCGGCTCACCTACTTCGACTGGTATGACGGCGTCAGTCCCGTAGACCAGCGAGTAAGGCGTTTCTCCTGTGGAGGACTTGGGGGTGGTCCTGTGTGCCCATAGCACCTCTGGCAATAGCTCAGGCCACAGTCCTTTGGCGTCTTCGAGCTTCTTTTTTAATATACTCAATATGGTTTTATTGGACGACTCTGCCTGACCGTTGGTGGCAGGATGATACGGTGTTGAGAGTATTCTTTTGATACGCCATTTGTCGAA
This sequence comes from Nicotiana glauca, assembly GCA_026770625.1. Classification (NCBI taxonomy): domain Eukaryota; kingdom Viridiplantae; phylum Streptophyta; class Magnoliopsida; order Solanales; family Solanaceae; genus Nicotiana; species Nicotiana glauca. Next base: position 11,038 of record MU765278.1, on the reverse strand, counting down.
GAAGTCAGTTATTTTCTGCCCGATGAACTATCGGCCGTTGTCACAGGTGATTTCTTTGGGGATGCCGAAGCGGCATATGATATTTTTCCAGATGAAGGCGATGACCTCTTGCTCGCGAATCTGGGCGTAGGCACCTGCTTCCACCCACTTGGAGAAATAGTCAGTTAAAAATAATAAAAAACGTACCTTTCCTCGTCCGGCGGGTAGTGGTCCGATTATATCCATTCCCCACTTGATGAAGGGCCATGGCGAAGTGACTGAATGGAGTGGTTCCCCTGGTTGATGTATCAAGGGGGCGAACTTTTGACACTTTTCGCACCGGCGGACATACTCCGCAGCATCTTTTTTCATGGTGGGCCAGTAGTATCCAGCTCGCACCAGGCAACGTACGAGTGCTCGATTGCCTGTGTGGGCGCCACAATGGCCTTCGTGAACTTCCTCCAGTACCGGCGTTGTCTGGTTGGGGCCTAGGCACTTGGCCAGGGGTCCTCCAAAAGTCCTCTTATAGAGGTCGTTATTTACCATGCAGTACCTTGCTGCCTGCATGCGAAGCTTTTTTGCTTCCTTTTTGTCGGGCGGTAATGTTCCGTCCTGTAAATATGATACAAATTGGTTGCGCCAGTCCCAAGTTAGATGTAGGGAGAGTACCTCAGTGTGATCGATTGCCGAGTGAAGGAGAGTGACGATGCTTTCTTTGCTTAGGCTTGTGGTGGCCGCAGCCAGCTTGGCCAGGCCGTCTGCTTCGGCATTGCGCGCTCTAGGAATTTGTTCGAAGCGGCATTCATCGAGCTGTGCCATCAACCTGTGGATTTCCGCTTGATACTTCTGCAACCTTTGTTCCTTGATTTGATAAGTCCCGGTGACTTGATTTACCACGAGTTGTGAGTCGCAGTGCAAGACGAGTCGGCGAGCTCCGTACCTGACGGCTAACTTTATACCTGCAATAACGGCTTCGTATTCTGCCTCGTTGTTAGTCATCTCGGGGCATCGTATGGACTGGCGAATAGTTTCGCCCGTAGGGACTTCGAGGACGAGTCCCAGTCCTGATCCCGAGGCATTTGCGGCCCCATCGGTGTAGAGAGTCCAGAGGTCGGTATTTGAGGCGGAATGTAGGACTTCCTTTTCTGCTTCCGGCAATATTTTGGCGCTGAAGTCAGCCACAAAGTCGGCGAGGACTTGCGACTTGATGGCGGTTCTAGGAATGTATGTGATATCGTGCTCGCTGAGCTCTATGGCCCATCTGGCGAGCCGGCCCGATAGTTCGGGCTTATGCAAGATGCTCCTCAGGGGGAAAGTGGTCACTACTTTAATGGGGTGGCATTGGAAATAGGGTCTCAGCTTCCTCGAAGCCGTGACCAGTGCCAGAGCCAATTTTTCGAGGTGTGGATACCGTGTTTCGGCGTCTACTAGGGTTTTGCTGATGTAGTAGATAGGTGATTGCGTACCTTTTACTTCACGAACCAATACTGCGCTGACTGCGACTTCCGATACGGCCAGGTATGTCAGTAAAGGTTCGCCCGGTTCCGCCTTTGACAGTAGCGGTGGTGATGACAGGTATGCTTTCAGTTCTTGCAGGGCTTTGACACATTCTTCGTTCCAGTGAAATCCGTTGTCTTTCCTCAGGACGTTGAAGAATTTGTGGCATCTGTCCGAGGATCGAGAGATAAAACGGGAGAGGGCAGCTATCCGACCCGTCAATTTCTGGACCTGCTTTTTGCTGTTGAGCACTTCGGGTATTGAAGCGATTGCTTTGATTTGATCAGGGTTGACTTCGATGCCTCTTTGGGATACGAGGAAACCTAAAAACTTTCCTGACGCCACGCCAAAGGCGCATTTTTCGGGATTCAGTTTCATCCCATACCTTTTCAGTATTTCGAAGGCCTCTTGCAAGTGGTTGATGTGGTCTTCCTTTCTAGCGGACTTCACTAGCAAGTCGTCGATGTAAACCTCCATGGTCTTGCCGAGCTGTTCTTTGAACATCTTGGTGACCAATCTTTGATACGTGGCCCCCGCGTTTTTGAGCCCAAAGGGCATCACTTTGTAGCAGTAGGTACCCTGATGCGTGATGAACGTGGTTTTTTCTTGGTCTTCTCCAGCCATTAAGATTTGATTATAACCGGAATATGTGTCCAAAAAACTTAGCAGTTCATGTCCGGCAGTGGCGTCGATTAGTTGGTCGATGTGTGGGAGGGGGAAGGAGTCCTTGGGGCATGCCTTGTTCAGGTCGGTGAAGTCCACACACATTCTCCATTTCCCGTTCTTCTTTTTGACCATTACTACGTTGGCGACCCACTGCGGGTATTTTGACTCTCTGATAGAGCCGTTGGCGAGTAATTTGTCCACTTCCTGGCGGACTGCCTCGTTAATCGCGACGTTGAATTTTCTTCTGATTTGTCGTACCGGCGGATGTAACGGATCGACGTTGAGTTTGTGAGTAGCGATGTCCGGCGAGATCCCTGGCATGTCTGCATGGGAAAAAGCAAATATGTCTGCATGGTCAGTTAAAAATTCACGATACTTACTTGGGTTGGTGAGCCCGTGGCCGATGTATGCTTTCTTTTCGGGGTTGTGGCGATCCAGCTGAACCGGATCGAGGTCCTCGATCATCGCTTCGCAGGCTTCCACAATGTCTGGGTCGCTGATGGTATCGGTCGTCGGGTCCATTTTGGTCCCCGACATGGCTAATTGCTATGCTTCTGCGCTTGCTCCTTTTAGCTGTCGGGTGTGGGCGCAATCCTGTGTTATCTTGTAACACTCTTGCGCTGTGCGTGGCTCTACTTTGATGCTGAATATCCCCCATGGGGTAGGGAACTTGACCGCCTGGTACAAACTTGAGGGGACCGCTCGCATGGCATGTATCCACGGGTGCCCGATGATAACATTGTACGCCGTTTCTTGGTCCATTACGTGAAAAGTCGTCTCCAATGTGACTCCCCCCGCAAGGACGGGTAAAATCACTTCTCCTGATGTACGTTCCACTGCATTGTTAAAACCGGTTAGAGTTATACAACGGGGTATTATCCTATCCTCGAGTCCCATCTGTGAAAGGACTCTTGGATGGATGATGCAGGCACCGCTTCCGTCATCGATCATGACTCTCCTGACGTCCGTATCAACAATACGTAGAGTGATAACTAAAGCATCATAATGGGGAAAACACAAACCGTCGGCATCAGACTTATCGAAGGTGATACTCCCTTCGAAGTCATCGTACCGTTCGTGGGAGATGGTTCGCTTCAGCCTGTGTGTGTTGGCGAATTTGACGTGGTTGATGGCAACGTCGGCGCCGTCTCCGACGATCATGTTTACTGTCCGTGTCGGGGAGGGTGGCTTTGGTGGCCCGCGGGACTGTTCTCGCCCGCGTGCGAAATTAGCTTTTCCCTTGTCGCTAAGCAGCTCCTTTAGGTATCCCTGGTTTAGCATTCTGACGACTTCCTGTCGTAGGCCTATGCAATCTTCGGTTCTGTGTCCCCGCTCTTGGTGGAATTCGCACAGGACGTTTGATTTCCTCGTGGCGGGATCTGATTTCATTTTCTGAGGCCACTGCACCTTGGTGCCAAGCTTTTCCAGTGCGTACACTATCTCTGAAGGAGAGACACAAAAGTTATGTGATGAAAGCAAAGGGGGCGTACCTCTTTCGTTCCTGAGTGGGGCGAGATGTCGTTGTAATGCGTCTGTGTGACGAGGAGGCGGATGAGGAGACCTCATGTATGGCTGATGCCGTTATTTACTGGGGCGAGGGGGAAGTTCTCGGCGTCCTTCGTGACGTCGATCTTTCCTTGTGTCTGAGTGTATAGTTGTCAATCGTCGGGTCGGCCCGTTGAGATCGTCTTCGTCTGCTCGTACCTCGGCGCAGTAGGCGTTGTGGATCTCATCCCAAGTTGTGGGAGGATATTTCATGAGCCGGCTTAGTAGCTTCTTAGTTGCTCTGGAACCGTCTCTGCTGAGTCCGTTCTGGAAGGCAGCTACCGCCATGCCTTCCGACACGTTTGGCAGGCTCATCCTTACCCTGTTGAATCTAGCGAGGAAGTCCCTGAGGCCCTCGCCCGTGGTTTGCCTGACGGCGAAGATGTCGTTCACCCTTGCCTCTGCCTTCTTTGCGCCGGCGTGCGCGGTGACGAACTTGTCCGCCATTTCTTCGAAGGTTGAGATTGCTTTGGCGGGCAGTTGAGAATACCATGTTAGGGCTCCCCCGGTCAGCGTCTCGCCGAACTTCTTCAGCAGCACAGATGGTACCTGCTCTTTCGACAGGTCGTTACCTTTCACTGCGGTGACATAATGGATGAGGTGATCTTCGGGATCGGTGGTTCCATCGTATACCCTCAGATAAGGAGGCATCTTGAAAGTTTTTGGGATGGTGTAAGGGGCGGCTTCCTCGGAGTAGGGTTGTTCTACGAACCTTCCCACGTCGCGTTTGGGTAGTAGTTTAGGCGCTCCGGGTATCTTGTCGACCCTATCCTGATGCTCTTTCATTTGGTCGCGGAGGGCCTTGTTTTCGTTCTCCATTTCTTCCATTTTTCTCAGAATGGACGCCAGTGTGTCATCGTGGATTTGCGTCTCGACGGGTTGGTTGTTGGTTCGCGCTTCCTCTTGCTCGTCCGCTATGGTAGCGATACTTGTCGTCGGTACTGCTTTTGCGTGGCTCTGTGGTGATTTTTCCACTAAGCCGTTCAGGGTACTCGTCAACCATTCTTCCAGCAATTTTCTAACCGCTGGGGGTGCTTCTTTTGCAGCGGGCGTGGAAGCTTCTTTGTCCTGCAAGGTCGCAAGGTTCCCGGATGGGGAAGGTGAAGCTTCTATCTCTGGCGCGGTATCAGGGGTGGTGCTGGTGGTAGTGTTACCACCGACCTCGTTCAGGGAGCTCAGGAGGTTGGCGGTGACTTCCACTATAGCTTTGGACCTGGTGTTGTTTTCAGCCATTTCTGGGTTTTCGTGGGAAATAGATGATGTAGTTATCTGATCTTTTGGGTGTATACTATAGGTTTGATTCTCGAAATCCCCACAGACGGCGCCAAATTGTTTGACTCAAAAGTTATCGATTACTTTATAAGTCATGGACAATCAAAAGTTGTGAGAAAGGGGTAAATCGTAATCAACTATAATAAACCCCGAAGATAGATCTATAGCTTTTATATTGCGAATCTTGATAAGAAATGGCGAGATTATGTGAACTATCAATGAAAATCACTAGGAAGGTGAAGAGAGAATAATTATCACAGAGAGAATGATAGAGAGAGAGAGAGATAATCAGAAGTTGTATCCTTAAGAAAAAATCATCCCCTTTTACAATGTGAAGGTCTCCTTTATATAGCAGGAGACCTCCCTCGAAATAATCAGAAAAAGGTACAAAAGTAGACAACCTCTCCCTGATAGGGACGCTGCCTTTTTATATCCGAGCCGTAGCCTTGTCTCAGTAGGCGTATACTCAGTGGGCGTACCCGTCGGTATAGTCATACTGAGGGTCAACTCCGACCCCATTCGGCTGGGTCCGTCATATTCTCAAAAGTTCGATACGTCGAGAGGTCGTTAACGCTCTTTGAATGAGGACGCCTGAGTTCATATGTCGTTGCTCATACCCTTACGTCTGTGTTACGTCCTTGCTATAGGAGACGTAGGAGAGAGATCGTCGTACTCTCGCCGCTTTCCCGATACGAGGAAAGTCATACTCGGCCCCCTTGAGGTCGAGTCCTATTTTACCCCATACATCTAGTAATTTAAAAAGGTTACCAGAGAATTAATTAAGAAGACAAGTTGTATTGAAATGACAATTTGTTACCACTTGTAAAATGTTATTTTTGTATGGTAATTACCACTGGTGTTTCTTCCTATGGCAAAGGCAAGGTAGATTACCATCGAACCTTGGTCTTGCTCTGGTACTTTCACTGTAAAGCGCTTCACATACGCGACCCAGCCTATTAAGTAAAGAACTTGTATTAAGTTGGACTATGATCGAGTGAAACAAGTGTCAAACACACCAAACCAGATTTAAATTAAATCCTCCTACAATAAGAAAAACTACATTATGTAACTAACTAATACATTGTATTTAGCAACAACAATAAAATCAGTTTAATTTCATAAGTGGAGTTTGGGACGGGTAGTGTGTAAGCAGACCTTACCCCTACCCTATAAAAGTAGAGAAGTTTTTCCCCTAGATCCCCGGCAGGCACAAAGAACAGTAAAAGTAAAGCAACAAGCAATAGCAGCAGCAATATAATAGGGCAACGGAAGCAGATGACATAACTTGTATTTACCATACATAAATACTTTGTTAAATAATTACAAATTCCTAACTACTCTTTGTATTTTGTAGCAAAATTCCAACGGTAAATACAATGTGGGCCATGTGTGGAGTCACGTATACACACAATGATACAGTAATTGTATTTAAGTATGCGTTGATATAATTTAGAGTGAATGAATACAAGTTGATAACAATTAAACAGTATACGAATATTATGATAATTAAGCTCTAAACTACAGTGATTTATGAAAATTCCTCTTAAATCATTTTACACATACACTGTTGTGAATAGGCCAGATGGGCCAGACCTAGTTGAAGTAATTGTGCCGGGAGACAATTTACCAAGAGTCAAAAGATGAAACTGCTTAACAATGGTTATTGGACTATGTCTGGGTCCAGGTTGTTAAAAGAGATTTTTACATGGTATATTCGACCTAAAACTAATAGAGAATAAATGTATATTTTCTATATATTAATACTCCCTCCGTTTCATATTGTTTGAGGTAGTTTGACTCGGCACGGAGTTTAAGAAAAAATAAGAAGACTTTTAAAATTTGTGGTCTTAAAAGATTAAGGGGTAAAAGGTTTGTGGGGCCATACCATTTGTGGCTATAAAAGCTTCTCACTAAGGGCAAAAAGGGTAAAATGAAGAGTTTAAAGTTGAATTATTTCCAAATTTAGAAATATGTCATTTATTTTGGAACAGACTAAAAAGGAAAGTACCTATGAAACAGAGGGAGTATATAATATACATACTATATACATAATCAATCTATATTCTACTATTTAATAAGAGAGAGTTAGCAAGGAGCTGGACGACATGCCTGCTTGGGGTTATAGGGATAATTTGGTCATTTTAGAGAAACATTATGATAGGCTAAAAAGAAATAATATTAAAGTAGCGGCTACATAAACTTTTGAGTACCTTGACTAATTGGACCTTTGCTTGTGTCATAGTATGCACACTTCTCACATCAGCTTTACTTTGTACACCTCATGTGGACCCCACGTCCTATCCCACCTAAACCCTCTCTCACCTTTACATTTTTCAACCATTCATATTATTACAATTGTCAATAGTTATTTTGCATACACCTATGTTAATCTTTTAGCTTCTGGTTCTGTAATTCGTATATAGTGAATTAACACTATATGTAAATTATGTGACTAATTTTTTGGAAAAGTTTATAAATTATTTTTACTAAAAATCATCAAGTTTTTGTTTAAATAACCAAAGTGGCGCAAAAATTACAAATAGAAAAAAAGAAATAGTGTTCTACTTAATAATAATAAATTTATAATTAACTTGCTTGCTACTAAAAATAATTAGAAAATATTTAGTTACTTCTATTTTATCATATCATTATGCAATATTAAACTATATCTTTCTGATAAAATTTACTGTTGCACAATCACGTAGATTCAAAAAAGACTTAATAACTTAAAAACACTTGGAAATATAATTAAAATAATTTTTTTAAGATAAGTTCAACATTGAACTACAGTCAGACATCTGTTTAACAACATCCCTATAGAACAACTTCACTATATAGCAGCACTTTGTTATAATATTCAAAAATATTCGGAATAAATGAGGCTGTTATAGAGAGCTTTGACTGTATAATGAAGAAAATTGTATTATACTCTATCAAATACAACTAAAAAATTGAAAAGGATAATTTATTAATTTCAAATATTTGATTTATATATTTGATTTTAAGGTCATTTGACTAATTTCTAAAGCAAACAGAAAATCTATCCATTTTTAAATTATTATTTTTTTCAAATTTCATCTAATAAAGCAACATACAAAACTTAATACTTTAGAAGCAACAAAACACATTTAGTCAAAAGCTAGATTTTTTTACTCAGCAATTGGTTAATAAAAATAAAATGAATTAAACATACGATAGTAATATGAAAAACTGAAATGATAAGCAGTATTTCAATTTTTGGATGAAGTATTATGAAGCTATTTGATTAGTTGAGCAGATTAATATAAGATTATTATCGATTTGACTTTTTTGATAATAATAGATTATATCATTGTATTAGGATATCTTTTTATTTGTGATAGATGAATTCTCTAACAGTATAGAAGATGAGAGACGATTAAAAATAAATAAACATTTAAATTATGGGAATAAGCTCATAAGGAGGAAAAGAAAACTGAAGGAAATGTACGAAGAAATTAAGAGAATTAAGACTGGGCACAAAAATAACTAATGCAGCTATAAAAAAGAACTAAAACCTCTAAATTTGATTAAGGATGAATATAAATTAATTTTAAACACTTACACTTTACAAAATATATTGAGGACCAATAGTAAGAAGACAAATGCGTACTTGGAAAAGAATTGAGAATTCTGAGCAAGAAAGAACATTTTTAGAGTCAACTGTGAAAAGGAAAAGAGTTTTTTATTTTATTTATTAATATACTTTAAAAAGAAAAAAATATAAAATGTCATGATGTAAATACCATCAAGTTTTTGCCCCCTGAGAATTGAGGCGTGTAATAGCTTTATTTTACTAAAGCTCAATCTTATATTAACTAAGTAAATATACACAAAGATAAATGTACCAAATTGTTAATTTACTCAAACTAATTGCAATAGAGTTAGACATCTCTTTAACAACATCTTTATATAACAACTTATTATAAAACCATGCTTTTACGGAACAAATTTTTATTTTATGTATATGATCATTTTTGGGAGAATTCTTATTCTCTCTAACTTGAGAAACCCCCAATTTGAGACTTTACAAATATAAAAGTTAGGCGCATTGATTATCCATTTCTAAATGGATAATATGGTTCTTATCCATATTTGACCCGTTTTAAAAAAAATCATTATCCAACTCATTATTTAGTGAATAATATAGGTGGTTAATTTTTATTTTTAACCATTTTACCAACCCTGTCTGTAAGTACGGTGCTAGCAATATAGCCGTTCTGTTTGAATAAGCATGAGCTCATTTGTCATTAGTTAACACTTGACCGACCCTCTTAACTAAGATTAAGTAGGCGTTTGGACATAAAAATTATAATTTTTGAAAAACATTATAATTTGGAGTTAAGTTAAATATTTGGAGTTAATATTTAAAATTTGAAATTATATTTTGACAGGCATTTTACTTGAAAAAATATTACAATTTTTTGAGGATTTTTTTTTTTTTTTTGTTGAAAAACTCATTTTCGAAATATTCCCAAAAACTTGCAAAATTTGATAGACAAACATATTGTTAAAAAGAAAACTGAAAAAAAGGAAAAAATGTTATGGACAAATATGTACTAATAATTCTCAAGTTTATATCCATTTTATCTTTCTCCTCTCTCTCTTTTCTTTCCCAGTCTTAATTTACAGTTAATCGTTTTTCTTCTTGTTGTAATATAAAAGTAGAAACTGTTCAATTATACGTCTTGCGGTTTAGTACATATAGTTTCATTTGAAGCAATTACGTACATTCGATATATGAAATTCTAGCGCAGTGAACAGCAATATTTTATCCGATACATTTGTATGGGGTCGAATTTGATCAATCGCGTACTACCGTCAACACGACCAACCACTGAATGCTAACAAGTCGACACGAGGGAATGACCCCAGGATGAGAGGAGGAACGACCTCGACCTGTCATCGGCTCCGCTGTAAAGTACACTGACATTGTTGTTCTAATAACTCAGCTTGGATCCTCCCATTATATAAAGGGGGTCCGAGCCTTGTAATAGACAAACTCATTTCTCTCACTAATCTTTATCTCTCTATCATTCTCTCTCTCTCTCTCCCCTTTACTATTACTATTGTTCTAATTATTGAAACAATCCTAGGGTTTATTATCTCCGACTACGATTTACCTCTTCATCTTTTTGATTGATTTGCTTAAAAAGAATTTAACAACTTTTGAGTCAAACAATTTGGCGCTGTTTGTAGGAATTTCTGTAGTCGAAATCATAGTTCTCATCTGAGATATCAAAAGCAGCGATCTCTATCCTTCGCACTCCAGAAAAATCAGCGATGGCAAAGAAGGAAGCAAGGTTGGAGGCAATAGCGAATGTCTCAAACAACCTCTTAGATTCCCTCAACGAAGCCAGTAGAGAAGATCCTGAGAATATTGCACCAAGAGGTACAACGGAGGGTGAGATCTCACCCTCTACACTCGAGGATCTGACGATCTTGCGCGAAAGAGGAGCTTCGACATCCACGGTGAAAGAAACACCACCAGCAGTCAAAAAACTATTAGAGGAGTGGTTGACAAGCGCTCTAAACACCATGCTTGAAAAATCCCCTCAAAAAAATACCGGAGGCTTGACGACAACGGGAAATGCTGCTGTCACCGGCGAGCCAAGCACTGTACGAACAAGCAACATCCATACCACCACCGATGCAGGTGATGGTGCAGTCGCAACCATCCTGAAGAGGATGGAAGAAATGGAAAACGAGAACAAAGCGCTTCGTAACCAAATGAAGGAACACCAGGAAAGGGTTGACAAAATACCTGGAGCCTCTAAGCTGCTGCCAAAATGCTATGTGGGAAGGTTTGTTAAGAAACCATACAAAGAGGAAGCTGCTCCCCGCCCCATACCAAAAACCTTTAAAATGCCACCATACTTGAAAATATACGACGGGACTACGGATCCAAAAGATCATTTGATCCATTACATCACCGCGGTAAAAGGCAACGACTTGTCGAAAGAACAAGTGCCATCTGTGCTATTGAAAACTGTTATAACCCATATCCACACGCGTTAGTTCATGCCATATGTTAGTTAACACAAATCCAATAAGTAATTAT